>JAXQQM020093135.1:0-10443 GCA_034641835.2 Pinus albicaulis | reverse complement strand
TATTCCGCTAGGGAATCGAATGTGTGTTGAACCCTTGGTTAAACTGAGAGGCGGGGGGATGAATCAGTTTAATGCAGTCATGTTCTTATTAAACTTTCTTTTATACTCGTTCACATCCTTATTTTGTGATCAACTTAATATACAATGGAACAACAATCTTAATAAGTGAGTAGAAAGTATTAAGCAGAATGAATACTGAGTATCAACACATAATCATCATGCATATAGACAACAGATATAAGTGGAAACCCATAAGGGAGAAAACCACATCTTATTATTGTTCTGATGCAAAGGCAAGCTCCAAATCCCTCTCACCACTGATTTTCAGTAGGCTGCTACCTACAGGAGGCTACAACCTCAATTCTGAAAGCTACAACTTGCAAGGAAGCTCCAATTCCCATCTATTTTATGCAGGCTACAACCTACAGGAGGCTCCTACCTCAGCCAGCTACAATTGACATCTATCAAGATACAACTTGATATGGATGCACCCACTTCCTCACTCTTTCATAAAAAACACATGCTGATTTACCTGGATATCAGCTCTATTCTATTCCTTCTTCACTACTGTCCACTAGCCTTCATATCTGCCCTATATCATCTCTGAACCTTCACAACTTCTCTATCTGCTCCTCCTTCTTCTTACCCTCTCTACCTCATTTCTCCATTCTCTAGCCTCTCCCTTATGCATATCTATGTGACATCATTTATAGAGATTACCATATGACTGTTTGAATTCCACAGGGAATTCGAAGTGAATAGGTATGACTCTTTGCCTTCCACCTTCTCATTTTCTTTCCTAGCACATTCAGAAAAATATAAAAATATGTATACATTTCAATATTACAGTGGGGTATTTCTTTGCCCACAGAGACTTGCCTTTGCATCACAAGCAATGTAAAATTAATTAAAACATTTACATTTACATTTGCAACAGATATATCTCATTCAACTCTTTTAGTTCTCGGTCACTCTATGTTTGTCTTTTTTGCTACTGTAGTGTAACAGTTCTGCATACCTCTGTTCACTGCAACTCTATGTACCTTTGCATATCAAATATTAGAATCTGATCTTCTTTCTTCTCTCATCACACCTTCAGATTTTATTACAAAAAATTCTTCAATTCTCAACAGAGCTTATCTAGCTCTGATACCACTTGATGGCGAGCTTACACTGCTATATACCCATTATATTCACTCTTTTTTTCATATAAAACTGCAATTCAAGTTTTAGCCCCAATAATTTTAAATCTAGGCAATTTCACAACATTGATGCAGAAGCACTTCTCTTCATTTACTGGTCATAGAACCAACCAACCAGAATTCACAACTATATGTGGAAGCTGATATTTTCCAATCAATCTATGGTTACAAAACCATATCTTAAAACCCATTTCATGATATTCAAATTAACATTCGGATAATATTTCAATTTACACGACTATTGCTTTGATCCATCTCATGCACATTCGAATTAATATTCGAATAACTCAATGACCCAACGAAATAAAATTTCATTCTCACCTTCTTCTAATTAATATTCAAAATTTATTAAACCCATTATATAAGCCTTTGCCTTTGGATTTAAATCCCAGCACTAACACATATGATTCCATGCCAACATATCATTCAAAGGTTTGATTTCTAATTTAAAATTCAATCACCAGCACATGTTAAAATGACCTTGTCGGCCCACTTCTTACCATATGATTGAACCCTCACAACCAATAATAAAATCCAAACTTCAACTTGGACCCACAGCAACTATACCACTTACCTTGCGTTAACATCCTTGCAACTTGATAATGCGATTTCCCTTGGATCCCCTGCCCTAATGATCGAACGCAAATCGCATTTTTTATGCTATGGTGGTTTAACATCCAAAAAATTTGTGAAATTCGTGGTTTTAGAATACCAATCAAATGCACGTGTCAATATTTGGCGCATATCACAATTTTTTTCTTGATACCACTTACCAGTTATTTGCAATGCGAATATCTTTGGTTTGTTTTTCAAATCCGCTTCTACTATTCATCGTATGGTCCCACAATATTCTTAACTCACGGTTCCAATTCTACTCTTTGACTTCGCCTTTTATCTTGATCATTGATCCTTTGGATCCAACAGTTGTTGTGCCTTTCTTTAATTCAATTCAGTTGTGCTATTCCATTTGTTTACACAGTTCTTCTTTTATCATTTACTTGTTGGTTAGAAACCCTTTGGAGGGTTTTAACTCCGTCGCTCCATTCTCGTCTATGCGATACATAGTCCTACTTTTAAACCTACGCCATCACTCATGCTTGTTCTTTCTTCACCACGGTTCCATTGACCCACAGTTTTATTCTCTCGATTCCATATGAACGCAATTTAAATTCTGCCTTCGCTACTTACTTATCTTCATCCACGCTGTTGTCTATCCATCAAACCCATTCATCGATCCTTCCAAAGCTGATGTGCCCAATGCCAAACTTGAATTGAAACCCAAGTTTAGTTCCCCATTTCACTGTGTGGATATTCACAGTGCTGATCTGTGCGCCCTCTCCAATATACGAAAATCTCTATTGCATTCAACATGAAATCAACATTAATTAACATCGATGCTTTCCCCCAATTAGGAAATACACCCTCAAAGGACCATTAATACAACCAAATTCGATATAACAAACGGTTGAATTAACTTCCTCAATATGATCAATCCTTCAGTGATCGATCTTTCTCTAATTTATATCAATTCCCTATTTCACACAGAGTCACTATTTCATCCTTTAACACAGAGTTTCCCACTTTCTCAGAGAACTCAAATATTACTCAGCATGATCGATCCTTCAGTGATCGATCTTTCTCAAATTTATATCAATTCCCTATTTCACACTAAGTCACAATTTTACCCTTTAACACAAAGTTTCCCACTTGCTCATAGAACTCAAATATTACTCATACAGAATACTTCACACAGAATTTAGAAACAAATTCCTCATCAATACATACAAATGAAATCAAATACAAAAACACTCTTAGTCCTGGCCAGATATTCATGTCAATGGCCCTGTTTTACAATTGGTCGTAGGCTTGACAAACAAAACTCTGGTTCTCCTATTATACTTCTATCTTTAGATCTGCTACTTCTGCTTCTTTTCTCCTTTGAATGATAGTCCAGGTGTTGCTCATGTCTTCTCCTTTGCCGTAAATGATAATATTTCCAAGAGTCTCCCACTTTGGCATTGATGGAAATACTTTAATATTCTTCTTTTGCTTGCTTTTCCTCCCCCTTTTTCATCAATGGCAAAGGGTTGCACATTTCATAGTGTGGTTTCCAAATGTTTTCCATAATAATCTGATCTTGAGGACCTATTCCATGCACTTCTCACTTGCTCTGGATCTTTTGTGACAATATTTGTTGACTGATCTCCCTCTGGAATGATGCTTTCTTTTCATGTCAGAGAGTAACATCTACAGACACTACCCCTAGTTTGTCTCTTAGATATTCGAATGATTCTTTAGCAAGAGGTTTTGTGAATATGTATGCTGTTTGTTCCTTTGTTGGTACATATTCCAACTTCACTAATTTCTGTGCTACTTGTTCTCTGAGGAAATAGTACTTAATAGGGATGTGCTTTGTTTCTTAATGAAATACATGATTTTTTGATATACTTATTGCACTTGTATTTTCACATTTGATTGAAATGGGATCATCCATGCTTACCTTCATGTCTTGGAGAGTTTGTTTCATCCACATTACTTGTGTGCAACATGTTGCTGCTGCTATGTATTCCGCTTCTGTTGTAGATAGAGAGATAGAAGTTTTCTTCTTGCTTAGCCATGCCACTAGACTTTTTCCCAAATAAAATGCACCTCCACTTGTGCTTTTCCTGTCATCCATGCAGCTGGCCCAATCTGAATCTGTATATGATGTCAAAGTGAAGCTTTTGCTTTTTCGATACCATAGCCCATAATGTGCAGTTCCTTGTAGATATCTGAATATTCTCTTGATTGCTAGTAAGTGATTTTGTTTTGGTGTTGTTTGATATCTTGCCACAAGTCCTACTGCCAACACAATGTTTGATCTAGTGCCAGTTAGGTATACAAGACTTCCTACCATGGATCTGTAAAGTCTTTGATCTATATCTGCAGATCCATCATTAGCACATAGCTTGCATCCAGTGATCATGGGAGTTGACACAGGTTTGCAGTCTTCCATTTGGAACCTTTTAAACATCTCTCTTAAGTGTTTTTCTTGTGAGATGAATGTTCCTGTGTTATTTTGATGAATTTGAAGTCCTAAATAGAAGGTGAGCTCTCCAATCATAGACATCTCAAATTCTGATTTCATTTCTTCAGCAAATTCTTTTGTTAACTTCTCTTTGTTGCTACCAGAAATGATGTCATCTACATATACTACGAAAATTAGGAGTTCATTTTCATTAGCCTTTATGTACAAATTGTTGTCTACTCCTCCTTTCTTAAAACCTTGTTTTTGCAAGTATTTGTCTAGCCTTGAATACCATGCACGAGGAGCTTGTTTCAGCCCATATAAATCTTTCTTTAATCTGCACACATAGTCTTGTTTATCTATTAAGGAGAATCCTTCAGGTTGTTCCATGTATACTTCTTCCTCTAGATCTCCATTCCGGAAGGAAAACTTCACATCCATTTGATATACCTTGAAATCATGATAACATGCTAAGGCAAAAAACATTTTGATTGCTTCCATTCTAGCTGCAGGGGCAAAGGTTTCATCATAATCAAGACCTTCAATTTGTGAATATCCCTTGCATAGAAGTCTGGATTTATTTCTGATTACCCGCCCTTGTTCATTCATCTTATTCTTGAATATCCATTTTGTGTCAATGACATTTTTTCCAGTGGGTCTTGGAATTAATTCCCTGGTATTGTTCTTCTCAATTTGTTCCAGTTCTTCATTCATAGAATTTACCCAGTTTTTGTCTTTGTTGGCTTCTTCGAACTTCTTTGGCTCCATTTGAGATAGCATGGCTAGGTATACTTCTTCTGCCTATTCAGCAAGTTGTCTTCTTGTCTGGACTCCCGCACTCTTGTCCCCAATGATTTGATCTTCTAGATGATTCTTTTAAGTGTGACTTGAGGGACCTTTTGAGTTTAATTCAGTATCTTCTGTTTTCTTGCTCAGTTCATCATTATCTTGGCTCTCTTCTTCATGATCTTCTGGAGGATTGCTGCATCTTGTACTTCTTGTTCTTTCTGGTAGATCTTCATCAAATCTTACATCAATGCTTTCCACAATTTTGTGCAGTGTTTTGTTGTAGCACCTGTAACCCTAACTCTTGGATGCATATCCTAAAAATATTCCTTCATCATCTCTTGCATCAAACTTCCCTATTTTTTCATCATTATTTTTTATGAAACACTTGCTTCCAAAGACTCTAAAGTGCTTGATTGATGCTAGTTTACCATGCCATAATTCATAAGGAGTCTTGTCACATTTTTGTCTTAAATGAGCTTTGATAAGAATGTGAACAACTGTGTGTACTTCTTATGCCCAGAAGGTTTGGGGAATTTTACTTTCTTGCATCATTGCTCTGGAAATCTATTGTACTGACCTGTTTTGTCTCTCTGCCACTCCATTCTGTTGAGGTGTTCCAGCAATTGTAAACTATTGTTTTATCCCATGTTCATTGCATAGGTCTACAAAATTATAGTCTGTGAATTCACCTCCTCTATTTGATTTGATGCACTTTAGCTTGCATCCTATTTGATTTTCTGCCAATGCCTTGAATATCTTGAATTTCTCAAGTGCTTCAGATTTATATTTGATAAATGCTACCCACGTGATTATGGAAAAATCATCTATTATCATATTTGAGCATTTAGAATTTTATTCAACTGTTCAGAGCTTGTCATTTGAGAAGAGTTCATTGACAATTTCCTTTGGGAGTTTTCTAATTTACTTCTTAAGCATACTACTTCTTCTTCCAATTTCTCTTACTTCTGAATTTTATCATCAATTTTCTTAAGTAGAGTGTCTTCTACCTTCTTGGCTTCTTCAAGCTCTACTTTCAACTGAATGAGGTCTTCTGAATTTTGTTCTTCTCTTACATATTTGAGGAGAATGTCTTTCTATTTTCTGGACTTTAGTTTAAGTCTGTCTATTTCCTCCAGGGCACTTCTTAGCTCCCCCTCAAGATCAACTTCACCTTCTTCCTCATCTTCTAGAAGGAATCCTTAAAGCTCTTCCTTGGCCATCAATACAAATTCAGAGGTTCCCTATTCATTGGAGGATTCATTTGAGCTTTCAGATGCACTGTTGTCTTGCTGAGAATAAAATGATTTTCTATTGAATCTCTTCCCTTTCTGCTAGTTATTTGTTTTGGTTTACTCTTTTTCTTGAGTGTGATTCTTTGTTTTCTTATGGGGACACTTAGAATTATAGTGCCCAACTCTTCCACAGTTAAAGCATTTAAATGGAAGTTTACCTTTATATTTTCATGAGCCTCTATCCAATTTTCTGAAAAATTTGGCCTCTTCTTCATTAGAGCAAGAGCATATATCTTCTTTTTCTTCTTTCTTCTTTTATTTCTTAAAGTATACCTCCCTCACATTTGGCTTCCTCTGTGGCAGTATCATCTCATAGGCTGTTAGGTTTCTAAGTAATTGGTTCATGGTCAGAGTTTCCCAATCAGCTGTTTCTTCTATGGTATAAACCTTGGGGTTAAAGATGGATGGTAAAGATCTTAGAATATTTTGAACAATTACACATTATTTTATGGTTTCTCCTAGAGCTTTCATGTTGTTCACAATTTCAGCAACCCTTAAGAAGAAGCTGGCAATGTCTTCATCATTATTCATTTTTATATTTTCAAACTGAGCTCTATAGACTTGTAGTTTGGCTATCTTCACCTTTTTGTCTCCCTCATGGATGCTTTGTAATGTATCCCATATTTCTTTGGCAGTCTTCTTCTGCATTACTTTCATAAATTATGCCTCACATAGTCAACTTAAGAGAGAATTCATGGCTTTTGCATTAGCTACAAAATCTAGTTTGGCATCTTTCTCTGAGTCAGACTCCTTTGGGGCATATCCCAATTCCACATCAGCCCAAATTTTTATTCCTAGAGACATTATGTACGTCATCATTCTTATTTTCCAGAAGGCATAATTTGTACCGGTGAACAAAGAGGCTTTATTTGTTGAACATCCTTCTAGACTAGCCATCCTAGGGACCTAGGATCTCCTTCCAGGTGTTAAAATGATACAGAAGGAACTAGATCTGATACCAATTGTTGAACCCTTGGTTAAACTGAGGGGGGGGGGTGAATCAATTTAATGCAGTCATGCTCTTATTAAACTTTGTTTTATACTCATTCACATCCTCATTTTGTGATCAACTTAATATACAATGGAACAAAAATCTTAATAAGTGAGCAGCAGGTATTAAGCAAAATAAATACTGAGTATCAACACATAATCATCATGCATATAGACAACAGATATAAGTGGACACCCATAAGGGAGAAAAACACATCTTATTATTGTTATGATGCAAAGGCAAGCTCCAACTCCATCTCACCACTAATTTTTAGTAGGCTCCTATCTACAGGAGGCTACAACCTCAATTCTGCAACTTACAACTTGCAAGGAGGCTCAAACTCCCATCTATTTTCTGCAGGCTACAACCTATAGGATGCTCCTACGTTAGCCAGCTACAACTAACATCTATCAAGCTACAACTTGATATGGAATCACCCACTTCCTCACTCTTTCATAAAAGACACATGTTGATTTACATGGATATCAGCTCTCTTATGTTCCTTCTTCACTGTTGTCCACCAGCCTTCATATCTACCTTATATCATCTCTGAACCTTCACAGCTTCTCTATCTGCTCCTTCTTCTTCTTACCCTCTATGCCTTATTTCTCCATTCTCTATCCTCTCCCTTATGCATATCTATGTGACATCATTTATAGAGATTACCTTATGACTCTTTGTATTCCACAGGAAATTCAAAGTGAATAGGTATGACTCTTTGCCTTCCACCTTCTAATTTCCCTGCCTAGCACATTCAAAAAATATAACAATATGTATACATTTCAATATTATAGTGGGGTATTTCTTTGCCCATGGAGACTTGCGTTTGCATCACAAGCAATGTAAAATTAATTAAAACATTTACATTTACATTTGCAACAGATATGTCTCATTCAATCCTTTCAGTTCTTGGCTCACTATATGTTTGTATTTTCTGCTGCTGTAGTGTAACAGTTCTGCATACCTCTATTCACTGCAACTCTGTGTACCTTTGCATATCAGATCTTAGAATCTGATATTCTTTCTTCTCTCATCACACCTTCAGATTTTATTACAAAAATTTCTTTAATTCTCAATAGAGCTTATCCGGTTCTGATACCACTTGATGGCGGGCTTACCCCACTATATACCCATTATCTTCACTCTCTTTTTCATATAAAACTGTAATTCAAGTTTTAGACCCAATAATCTTAAATTTGGGCAATTTCACAACATTGATGCAAAATCACTTCTCTTCATTTATTGGTCGTAGAGCCAACCAACCAAAATTCACAACTATATGTGCAAGCTGATATTTTCCAATCAAATCTATGGTCATGAACCATATCTTAAAACCCATTTCATGATATTCGAATTAACATTTGGATAATATTTCAATTTACAAAACTATTGCTTTGATCCATCTCATGCACATTCGAATTAATATTCGAATAACTCAATGACCCAATGAAATAAAATTTCGTTCTCACCTTCATGGAAATTCTAATTAATATTCAAACTTTATTAAACCCATTATATAAGCCTTTGCCTTTGGATTTAAATCCCAGCACTAACACATATGATTCCATGCCGACATATCATTCAAAGGTTCGATTTATATTTTAAAATTCAATCACCATCACATGCTAAAATGACCTTCTCAGCCCACTTCTTACCATATGATTGAACCCTTACAACCAATAATAAAATCCGAACTTCAACTCGGGCCCACAACAGCTATACCACTTAACTTGCATTAACATCCTTGAAACTTTATAATGTGATTTCCCTTGGATCCCTTGCCTCAATGATAGAACGCAAATCGTATTTTTTATGCTCCGGTGGTTTAACATCCAAAAACTTTGCGAAATTCGTGGTTTTAGAATACCACTCAAATGCACGTGTCAATAGTTGGCGTATATCGCGTTTTTTTTCTTGATACCACTTACCAGTTATTTACAATGTGAATACCATTGGTTTGTTTTTCAAAGCCGCTTCTATTGTTCATCATATGGTCCCACCATATTCTTAACTCACGGTTCCACTTCTACTCTTTGACTTCGCCTTTTATCTTGATCGTTGATCCTTTGGATCCAACAGTTGTTGTGCCTTTCTTTAATTCAATTCAGTTGTGTTATTCCATTTGACTACACAATTCTTCTTTTATCATTTACCTGTTGGTTAGAACCCTTTAGAGGGTTTTAAATCCGTTGCTCCATTCTCATCTATGCGATACACAGTCCCACTTCTAAACCTGCGCCATCGCTCATGCTTGTTCTTTCTTCACCATGGTTCCATTGACCCACAGTTTCATGCTCTCGGTTCCATATGAACACAATTTCAATTATGCCTTCACTGGTTACTTATCTTCATCCACGTTGTTATCTATCCATCGAACCCATTCATTGATCCTTCCAAAGCTAATGTGCCCAATGCCAAACTTGAATTGAAACCCAAGTTTAGTTCCCCATTTCACTGTGTGGATATTCACAGTGTTGATCTGTGCACCCTCTCTAGTATACACAAATCTCTATTGCATTCAACATGAAATCAACATTAATTAACATTGATGCTTTCCCCAATTAGGAACTGCACCCTCAAAGGACCATTAATACAACCAAAGTCAATATAACCAATGGCTGAATTAACTTCCTCAATACGATCAATCCTTTAGTGATCGATCTTTCTCAAATTTATATCAATTCCCTATTTCATACAGAGTCACTATTTCAGCCTTTAACATAGAGTTTCCCACTTGCTCATAGAACTCAAATATTACTCAATATGATCAATCCCTCAGTGATCGATCTTTCTCAAATTTATATCAATTCCCTATTTCACACTGAGTCACTATTTCAGCCTTTAACATAGAGTTTCCCACTTGCTCATAGAACTCAAATATTACTCATACATAATACTTCACACAGAATTTAGAAGAAAATTCCTCATCAATACATACAAATGAAATCAAATACAAAAGCCCTCTTTATCTTGGCCAGATATTCATGTTAATGGCCCTATTTTACAATTGGCCGTAGGCTTGACAAAAAAAACTCTGGTTGTCCTATTGTACTCCTATCTGTAGATCTGCTACTTTTTCTTCTTTTCTCCTTTGAATGATAGTCCAGGTGTTGCTCATGTCTTCTCCTTTTCCATCAATGAAAATATTTCTAGCAATGTGTG
>JAXQQM020075649.1:0-137451 GCA_034641835.2 Pinus albicaulis | reverse complement strand
TCTCCTGAGAAAAATGAATTCTCCTATGTTGCAGCTGATGTGATAGATTCTACCAAGATTCCTGAGGTACTTCCATAAGCCATTCACTAGCTAATTTCCACATCCCCCAGTCTTGATGGGTGGTATTCTCGATCCAATAGTCGATTACTCATCCAACTCTTTACTCATTAATATGGTTCTTAAGGTCCATAATGGAGGTGTCACTATTTAAATGAGGGATTTACTACCATGATTATTCCAAGAATGGGGCATACATACCATTATTGATTTCCCAGAAGAAGTGATCGTGAATGAGATAGTTATTAGGTTTGGATAAATTCCATATGGCATACCCTTTAGGGAAAGAGGGATCCTGTGGGAGCATGAACTGAGACCTTCTCTGACCATAATTTTGTGACTATATCCATGTCCATTGCTCTATATTTCCCTGGATCCAATGCCACCATAGCTTAGCCCCTAATACTGCATTCAAATTCTCAGGATCCCATAGTCCCAGACCCCCTTTAGCTTTGGGAAGACATATTTTATCCCATGCCAAAAAAGGCCATTTATTTTCAAGGGTGGCTTCATGCTGTTAGTGTCTTATAATAATAGGATTCATAATTTTGAATTGACTTTGATTAGTCTTGTAATATGTACATACTTTCCTTTCTACAAATTGTTTTTCCATATTAGAAAAATAAAAAATGTAAACAGGGTAAAAGTATTAAAAGACAAATCAAAGGACTTGAAAGAATTTTTTTTAAAAAGAATATGAAAATGGACCCCAAACAAAAAGAGATAAAATAAAACATGAAAGTGATGCAAATCCAAATGCCACTACTATTTACTTTTATTGCAAAAAATAAAGATTGTGTGCAACTTGTTAAAATGCCACAATCCATGAAGGTCAAATAGCTTAATCTTGACCTCTCATGCTTTAAATTTCATGTTGTTAGATAGAGAATAAAGATCTAGCCAAATAGTATAATTTTGGTATATCAGTAGTTAGGTAGAGAATAATAAGGAGCTCAACAGTTTAGTCTGAGCCCTTGGAAGAAATAAGGATAGAACTAGTTAGTGTGCTGTTTTAAAAGAAAAATGAATAAGGGTTTGCAAGCTCAAATGCATCCATGTAAATGAAGAAAAAATGTTAGGGTAGCATATGGGTAGGCAGAAGTAGTTCTCACAAGCATGGATAACAGATAATTAGACATTTCATTTACTAATTTCCCTTCAAAATCATTTCCCTTGTAAAAATACCTTCTTCCACTTCATTTTATCCTTTTCTCCTTTTTCCCCCTTGCAAAAAACCCCTTTTCCTAAGTTAAAAACACATTTTACTTAAAGAAAAGTGAAAGGCCTTTACTGATTCCCCTTTTATTAAAAAATACCTAAAAAACCCAAAATTTTTTTTAACCCTAAGTATAAAATGTTTAAATCTATATATCGAGACCCAAAATGATGAAATCTACTCCCGATATCAGTTTTTACACTATACTTAGTGTATTTGACATTCCGCAATTACATTACATTTTTAACATCTAACATAATGTATTAGTTTCCATTATAAACCTTTAAATCCCGTATTTTGTTTAATTCCTATATATATCATTCCCCATCCATTATTTTTATTTTAAACTATAGTTTAAATACCCACATGTTATATTATTCCGGTCCCACTATGTATTATCCCCATTGGTTATAATATTACAGGTACCCACATCCCATTGGTTATATTATAAAACCCCGACCATATCACACATTAACCAATAGTATAATAAGTCCTGAATATATGTATTAAAGCTTAGTTTTAATACATATGAACCTAACACATAGTTTATGTATCGGGCCCCACGTCATGTGAACTCGTGACTGCATCGCATCATCTCAGCCTTCCGATCTTCACTCATCAAATCCAACGACTATTAAACCCTATCTCGCATTTCATTGCCCAACTGTTAACACACCCCAAACCTTGCGAAAAACACAGTTTTTGGGCTCTCCCTCCCCTCTATGTGGCATCTTTCTATTCGTTCACACCATTCAAAACAATACAGCAAACCACCTCTAGAACCTACGAAAACCACTGAGCGGTTTTCTCCCCGGCGTGCAAGCCACCTATTCATTTGAAATGACCTCCTATTAATGCATTCACTGTTTGTTTAAAAAATGTATATAACTGTCCATTTTCACTCTTTTATCCTTTCTGTTACATTTTACATCGAAGAAGCACTACCAACCAGTTTTTACGCAACCGCATCATGTTGCCAACCATATTTCAAGCTTTTTCACTTGAATTCAAGACCTCTACTCCTGCAAGAAAATTTCAAAACCGTATTGAAGCTTATAAATACCAGCAGGAGCTTCATAAAGCTTTCTTCCACCTCAGAAATTCTCCTGCACAGAAAATCTTCATTTTTCCAGGTATTCTTCAAAAGAAAAGACCATATTCCTTGATCTAAAGAAGTAATAGAGATAATCAAATAATTTAGGAGCCTTAAGCAAACCAAGAAAGCCCTGTTACTTCCAAAAATCCTTTTCTACATACCCTAAGCTTTCTTTTCACAGATTCTAAGGTTCAAAACTGTTTAAAATTACAAATATTAAATAAACTGAAGAAGTTTAAGCCTCTGTACACTTGAAGAAAAACTCATTTCCTTCCAATCATTTCAAGAGACCCTAGACATCTTTTGCAGAAACTATAAGGTCTTGAGATTTCATTTTATTATAAATTTTACAGTTTAAGTTAATTAAGCAAGTTTATACCTCTGAGATAAAATATAAGCCCCTGTTCTATCCAAATCCTTTTGCAAACTGTTATGAATTTCAAAGGTGCTCCTACAAGCCTAAATTAGTGTTTCTAAAGTCAAAAGAGTAATAAAATTGATAAATCAAGCAAAGTAATGGCTTCCAAAAATATTGTACCTATCAATTCCCTACAACCCCCTATTGTAGATATAGAACACATTCCATTAGCTAATACATACTTCAAAATTACTGATACAGTCACAAAATTTAACCATCGTAAGCTCCACTGCTGGAGCCAAGAAAAATCCATACATCATGCTTATGAAGTTTTCATCTGGGAGTCTAATTTACCAAAATATGTTGTCCCTTAGACCTTTCAGTGCCCAGAAGTGATTATACTCTATCAATCCTGCTACTTCCCTAATTAGAGAGCCATCATAAACCCTGAAAATAAATCTTATTTACCATTACTGCTGAGTCAATTAATCAGATGCTGTAGATACAACCCAGGCCTGATGAAATCCCTTTATCCATAAAGGCCCTCATTCAGCTATACCTCAATCTGGACTTCCCCAAGAGGTTCCAGATATTTCAAACTTTCATGCCATCTTCTGTAGAAATTCCCAAGATAAATCCTCCATACCCTTCTAAAAAATTCTCTGAAAGGACAAGACATATCATATCCATGCTGTCTTTTATTCTTGGTTATTTTACAAATGAACATGTTGATGTAGTAGTGCTAGGTTTTTGGTCCACTTTCACACCTGGTCAACCTCCTACTACCATTTTTAATTTTTCCCAATACCTTGCTGACAATATCCATGAGCAATTGGTCAAAATGCCTTCTAAAGGTGTTTTTAAGTATTCATAATTCCTATTCCATATGTTCTTATACTTTTAATCTAATAAATTTAATATAAACCTTCAAAATCTTGATGTGGAAGGAAATCCTCAATTAGTCATCTTTTGGAATTCCTTGATAAGGAAAGACTCCAATGAGTTCACTTATACAGATTTTACTGATTTTTTCATTCATCCTATTGTAAATTTGCTGAACAGCAGCATGCAGCCCAGAGTTAGTGAAGAGATTAAGAAAGTCCTCCAATTTTCATAACATAATAGGACATGTGATTGATACTTGTACCAAAATAATATTGAAATAAGAGTGTATGGATCAAGTATGGTTCCATATAAACTGCCTAAATACTTCCCTATGAGGTTATTTTCCCTTGAATACATAAGGCAGATTCTTAATTCGGATGCAATTAATTTCTTAGCAGCAAAGAA
The DNA here is from genome assembly GCA_034641835.2 of Pinus albicaulis. Classification (NCBI taxonomy): domain Eukaryota; kingdom Viridiplantae; phylum Streptophyta; class Pinopsida; order Pinales; family Pinaceae; genus Pinus; species Pinus albicaulis. The sequence continues at coordinate 133,434 of JAXQQM020075649.1, read as the reverse complement.
GAAGACACAGTTCAAATTGAAAAATTAGGTTGGCCCTTTTATCTGTAACAATAGAGATGCAGGTCCTGAGGTTGAAAAATGTTTATTGGATTTTAAGTTCAGCAAACGTTTCTTGTGGTATTACTATCCCATTGGAGTGATAAGTAAAATGAGAGTTAAGTGAAAACTCACTACTTATGTACATGAAAAGAAACCAGAGATAGAGAAATTCTCCAGTCAATCTGAATGGTTGGATAATACCTTGGTAGAGGCAGAGAAGCAAAGTGATACTAGTCAAACTTTGCAAACTCTAGCCCAAGAAGATAGGAATGTAAAGAGAAACAAAGAGGAAGGATCCTATATTGCAGAGACTACAACAGAGACCAAGTTTAAATTGAGATACAGTAAAAAGCCAAAGTTAAATCCTGCTAATAAAGAAGTGGAAACAATAGAGGTGATTGATACAGAAATAACAGCAAAAAATAATGCACCTCCTACAATAATTGAAGAAGAAGAAGAACCCACTACTTCAAAGACTCAGCTAATTTAGAAGCAGTATAGTATGGAAGTTTCTTCATCTAAAAAACCAGCAAAAAAGGACATGGATATCAAAGAAAGATACAAAGAAATCAAAGCCATAAATGAAGAAATTAAAACTGAAGTATATTCTCAATATCTGAAACAAACTCTTGGCATCCAGAATAGGCTACTTTCAAAATTTGACTATAAGAATAAAAATATGCAGATGACATTTCTTCAACCTATAGTTCAAACTCCTAAGTCATCCTCTGATTACAAAAAGACAGGTTTTTAAGTCTTTGCCCAGGATATTCATCCTCTGGACCAAATTGAGTTTCATAAGTAGGCAGGGGCGATAATCTATTCTACAAATACCACTAGGGCCATGATTGTACAAAAGCTGCAAACCACTCTTGAAAATATTAGAGATCAACTCAAATTGGAGAAAGCATCTTCACGGGCAAAAGACACTAGAATTAAATCCTTGGAAGAGCTAGTAATTAAAGTAGGATATGATCCTAAAAATGTTAAAGTTGCAGAAGAATTGATAAAGTAGAAAAATGCAGACATTGCTGCATTAAAGAAGCAACTAAAGCTGCCCCCTACAGAACATCCTTAAACCAGGGAATTCTTACAAGATAAAAGTCAGAAAGATGAGATGATGAATCTCATTTTACAGTTGACTGCTCAGATAAAGGAAATGGAGAATGAAATGGAGAAGTTGGTCCAAGAGAAAAAGGATAAAGAAGAATAAATTCCAGTCACAGTGATTCATGTAGTTACTACTGTTGTACCTTCCACGCTAGCTGAATCACTGGCACCTACAGTCCCCATGGCTATAACATTACCTGTCACTTCATCAACCACTTCAGCAACAGAGTCTTCAACAACAACAACACAACATTTAGATGAAGCAAGAAAGTTGGTAAAGGCGATTCAAGACATGTCTATTCAGACAGATCTACAACCTGCTGTCATAGTAGATAATCTTGACAGAATTGTAAAGAAAAGAAAAAAGGTAGAAAGTTTAGGTAATAATATTTCATTAATGAAATAAAATTCTCTTCCAAATAAATTATCAAGTTTACAAGACATTGAATTTGTTCTAGATTTTGAAAAAACTTTGTTCAGAACTAAATCATAAAGTGACATACATAATACTATAATAGATCTTGATTTCATTTCATTCATTGAAACTAATAAGGAAACTATTTCAGTTGATTCTAATCAATTGTTTTTTGAAGTATATGATAAACTTGATGCTATAACTGCAACTTTGATTAAAGAAATTGATGAAGCTTATTTACAACATTGAGTTGAATTAAATGCTTTATCAGCCTATACCCCTAAGCCTTTTACCAATCTTTTAGAATCTGTAGGTTCATCCTTATTTACTACCACTTCATCCATTGTTTCCACCACACTTCATTCCACAGATTCATTTTTTCCCAAACTTCCACTTCAACCTAGAATTTTATTTCCATCATCAAATAGTTCAAGTTCATCCCCTATCATTTCTACTACATTTTCTAATAAATCATTCTAATTTTCAAGCACCTCTTCTAGTATCCCAACTTCATATTCTAGTATCTCATCCGCATTTGCAAGTACATCTTCCAATATCCAAATCTCATATGCAAGTGCTTTAACCACATCTTCAAGTACCTCAAGTTCTTCACCAAGTACTTCAAACTTATCTCCTATCCAAGCTAGAATCCAAGCCATGGCTACCAGATATGGCCCATTGGTCCTACAAGCCCCTCTAAATGTCATGCCCCAAGATTATCAAAGAAAAATCCCTCAATTTGATGGAACCACTCACTACACTGCAAAACAACATGTTAATAAAATGACAGATTACTTTGAATTGCATGAATTAGATGATGTTGATGTTCAAATGAGACCTTTTTCTCATTCTTTAGCTGGTGATGTCAAGAAGTGTTTTAAAGGTTTAACTGCTAGTAATATTACAAATTTAGCTGCTTTCCATAGGATGTTTCTTAATAGATAAGAGAAGAAGAAGAATCCATTACAAATTTTGTCTGAATTTGAAAATATAAAAAGAGCACCAAATGAAACAGTTCAAGACTATTGTACAAGATATAATAGTATTTACAATGTGATCCCTGCTAATCTTAAACCTCCTCCAGACTTTTCCCTTATCAAATTCCCTGATGGATTTGATACAGATATGGCTTACCAACTGAGAGAGAAACCCATAAACCTTAGAGCAGATGCAAAGTAAAGCTGTAAGTGTAGAGGCAAACTTGTTAGCAAAGAAAGCTAGATTAAGAAATGAAAGGAGAGTGACAATAAAAGAGGAAACATCAACTTCATATTTGAAAATAGATAACTTAGAAAAAACATAGAAAGAATGATGGATAGGTTAGATAACATGTAAAGGAAGCCACGATGAGATAACCAATAACAAAGACATCAAATTAGAAATCCCAATTTTAGGAAAAACACCAACACTGGAAAATCTAGAGAATCAGCACCTAACCAAACAATAAGACCACCTTTCCAAAAGAACTATGCGGAAAGTTCTCACCAAAATTGAAATGATGAAGACACTTAGATCAATCTAATGGGAATTAATGATGATAACATCATTTGTCTTACACAAGAAGAACATGAGTTATATGAATTACAACAAGTACAATTAGATTATGGTGAGTCTTTTGATTACAAGCAAGGGTATGAGTTTGCAATTAATGAAGTGCATAAGAAATATAACCTTAGGAGAAAGAAAAATGTATAGCTTCTATTAAGAAATCTACCCAAACTCAAACAAAGAAGAGAGTAGAGGCTCCTACCACTAAAGTTTCATAAATCCTTCCTAGGGAAACCCAACAAAACTGTAGTCCTAAAATTGTTGACATAATAGATACTGTTGTTCAAACATCATCAGATCCTAAAAAATATGCTACTGCCAAGACAACAAACTCTGTTAAAACAACAATTTCAGATCCAAAAACATCTACCGCTAATATAAAATCAAGTGATTCTAAAATAGCCACTACCAAAACAGTTGCTTAAACCACAAAATCTGCCAAAACTTCCACTGCATCTCAAATTATCCCTGAAAATAAAATTAAAAGTGGTAAAACAGTGGAAATACAAACAGAAAATGAAAAACCAACTATAGAAAAAGAAGATAAACCCACCCAAACTACAATTACAAAAGAAGAAATAATTCAGTTTGGAAAATCACAAATTTGAAGTTTTAAAGGATCCATTGTAATAAAAATAAAATATTAGAATACAAAGGTTCCAAAGGAAAACAAATCTCAGGCCCTCCTTCTAGCACCAAAATGTTGAGGCCTCAAAATTCGCTACAAGAATATGGGGGATGACAGCTCGATCTGGACCTTAAAGCAGTTCCTTTTCTGTTTGGAATGGTGGCTCCGACTGGTTTAACTAGGTCTAGTTACCCTCTCTCAATCTCCATTGGCTTAAAATATGACTTTTATCTATCAATGAGAAATAGACATCAGATCATTTCTCTTGCCGATCGGACAAGAAAATGATCCTTCCGCTAATTTGGGCTTAGCCAAGCCACAATTAAAGTTCTGACTCTTTGGGAAGAGGACTTTTTAGGGATGTAGAATTTAATCTATATGCAATAATATTCTAAGATGCAAGCAAAAGAAACTATTTTAATCCTATCTCAATTAGGCAGATATAGATCTATCCCATCTGAGAGCAAGATGTGTTAAATAATTGAGATTTAAATATAGTTGTTTTAAATGAATATCAAGCTAATGAAGTAGTTCAATTAACTGATATTATGAATACCAAACACATTTTATCTAGAGACCTCTTAACTGAAATAATGAATCAATAACACTCAGGAAGTAGTTCTCAAAATGATATTGATGATTTAATCAGTAACTTGAATAATTAAACAATAACCTACGGAAATAGTTCACAACATATCACTATTCAATAAATCGGTTTTATAAGACATATTTTTGAGTAAATAGTTACTCAGAAATCAGAATTCAACCCATAAGAGTAGAGACAAATAATAATATAAATTGAAGCAAATTACTCATACCGACAGAAGTGCACAAGTATGCAAATAAATTGGCACATTCATGTTATCATAAAATGAAACCAACAATTAAAATAATAGTATTATAAATACCAATTTACTAAATCCATTTCTCAAGTTCTGGTTTCTTACAGTATTTTACAATGCCTGAACCTCTGCTTTCAAAATCAAAGCTATAGTAGTGCAAGACTGTTCATTATACATAACTCATGTAAAAGAAAAACCTCAATAATATCCAAATCTGAGATTCCTCTCCTCCCACCTACAACTCTAAATTCCTATTACAAAAGTGCTTTTAGAATTCCAGAATTGCAGAGGAGAGAAGCCCATATTACATTTTGATATCTGCTATTTATAAAATTTACAAAAGGATTTCTTCATAGGAAAGTTTCTTTGAAGAGTGGTTTTGATCCATCAATTTTTATTAGTTCAAAATCACATTCTTCACTTGTTGGAGCATTCTCATTGATTGAGATCTTCTTCTTCTCATCTCTTCAACTGTTTTCCTGCAAAACAAATAAAAAACAAAATTAAAATGCAAAAAATAAAATCAAAGTGTTAAATCTAGAAATTAAAATAAATTCAATTGAAACTTAATTAATTAAATAATTGAAAAGAAAATATAATCTTTCTTTTGCTGTTTGTTTTGATCTAATTGGCCAAGGAGAACATAGACGAATGGATTTGCACTCATAAGAAGTTGTGGCAAACTAAAATGTAAAAAATAAAACTCAGCAAATTAGTTTTGTTTAAAATTTTGAGCTTGATCTTTTGTTGAATTTTATACCCAATAAATGATCAAATCTGGAAATGAAACCTCTTCAAGAATAATTTCCATCATTTTATCTTTCCAATGATCTATCCTGGGCCTCATTTGGCCAAGTAAAATTCCATTTATGAGCCTCTAAAGTTGGTATATAAAAATTTCCATAATGCTGGAATTTCTGTTGTTTAAACTAAAATATCAAAATTTTTAATTAAATTTTAATCATAAATTAAATTTTAATTATTTAATTAATATTAATTTAATTATAATTAAAAGCTAACTTAATTATTAAGAGACTAATTAATAATTAGTATTAATCTAATTCATTAAAATATATGATAAATTAAAATAATTATATATTAATTAATATATATTAATTAAAAATATTTTAATATAATATTAAAAAGTCAATACACTACTCCTTTCTAAAAATGGATTCGAATGGTTTTTTTAAAGCAAATGTAATTTTAAAAGCTTAAGTTTGAAAAACAAAAATTGCATTCGCATACAAATTCTTATTGGAGTTTTTGAAACATATCAATTTAGTATATTTGCGATGGAAAGGATCTACCATCTCTGTGAGAATATGAACATTGAGGATGAAAATCACTTCCTCTTAGAGTGCCCCGTGTATAACCACATTAGAGCTCAATTTCATAATCTTTGTTGCAATACTGACCTTCCTAGCCTTTTAAGATGTCAAAATTATAGTGAGCTCGGGAGGCTTCTCTCCAAGATTTTTGAGCATAGGAATAAAACCTTAAATCAAACTAAACAACTCTTTTCTTTAGGTCTGATAGACGAAATATTGGTCTTAGTGGACGTTAACTACCACCACCATCATCATCGTCAATATGTTCTTTATATATTTTTTAATTGGGGTCCAAAATTTTTCTTTTTTTTTTTAATTTAGTGAAGTTAAAAATTAAAACAAAGTGTAGACCATTTATAATAAGACTTTCCAATTCTAAACTACAACTACTTTTCCATTATGAAAATTTTTATTTTGGTATTTTGTTTCTTCAAAAAGGAAATTGTGATAAATTACCAAAATCCCGAAAGACGTGTTTTTTAAATGCTCTATAATTTGGCTGGGTCATTCGTGAAAAATGAAATATGTTAGTAATAACTGAGTAAGAGTTAATATTTACAAAAAATGTGTTATTGAATTAAATAATAACAAAAATTGAATTATTGTACATTTATACATTTTTAACCCAAGCAAGAAAATGATCAAACGTCAAAGGAGTGCCATTTACAAACTGGTTTACCAAATGAAGCGAAACAAATATCGTTGGAAAGCTTATGAAAAAATGGATTAAATAAAACAATCAAAAAAAAAATTCAAGGAAGATAAAAAATGAAAAAAATGTAGGATTATTAACTTAATGAAAATCCTAAAAAGTGTTTAGCCAAAATTTTTTGCAGAAAGGGTCCCCATTATTTGAAGTACATAAGTAAAAAATGGGGGGTTTTTGTTTTACCACAACAATGGCGACATGTGGGAGAAGAACCAGTTATCTCTGATTAAAGATAATGAGCTTAAATTTACCCAAAGGTTAAAAATAATGGAAATCACGAAATCGTCTAATAGTAAAACATTTTCATAGATCCCACATAAATAGATTAAGCAACGTGAGTTTGTAAAGATAAGTACTTCAAACAGACTTTAGTAAATGTGATGAATCCAAATTTGGGGAAATTTGGTTTTTGAATTTTTCTCATGTGAAAAATAGAAGAAGGTAGGGATAAGAGTTTTTGATAAAGCATATATCCATTTTGTGATTGTCTCTGACATCGCTTCGTTGCTAGAGAGCCTGAATAGTACCCCGGCGAAGTTGTCTTTTATGCCATACAAGCCTAGTCCCGCTGCCAGCGAGCGTCAATAGCCCCGACTTAACCATATATGCTTAAGTGGTCAATTACCCACTTAACCATATCTGTGTAAGGGAGAATTTTCGGCCTTAATGCTACCTTGTGGACGAATGAGCATGCAACATCAAAGTAGGTCGCATCTGAAGTAGATGTCGTGCTCGTTGTAGAGATTTTGGTTATCTATTAGATTTTCATCTTCAAACAGTTTATACATTATTTCCCATCATGAACTTCTGCATTCCTTGTTGCAGGTATTATTTGAGTATAAGGGAGACATCTTTGAGTCTTCATTAGGTAGTGCTTGAGAAATCTCTTTGCCCTTCTTTCTCATTTCAATATTCCTTAATTCATAAAATGGTTTCCTGATTTCAAGTAAAACAGGGAGAGTATTAAAGGTATAGAGAAAAGAGAGTAAAATCCATTGTTTATATCAAACATGAGTGAATAGATATGAATCTTTTCAAATATAACAACAATCATCGATAATTATTTCAAAGTCAGATATCTTACACCTTCACACGAAATATATATCAATCAAATTAAAGTCCTTAGATATCGAATTTCATTTTGATACGACATAAGCCATTTCGCATGCTCGAGAAATTAAATGTCGTGAATTTGGATATCGCCATATATAACTTTACCGCTTGTAATGTTTACCCATAAATGTTGCAAAATGCGATGTGCACAAATTGCACATCGCAACTTTTATGCGATAATATATATATATTTTTTTATGGCTAACTTATGCGAAATGTGAATTTCACATTCAAAAGTCAAGTGGCCGCACTTAAAGGACTTTAAAGATTTATCTTTGATGCTTTGTTGGCTCGTCAGGTCCGCGCAATCGCACTTATATCTAATTACTTTTATGAGTCGATTGTTTTAAATAAGGTGTGATGCGATAAAGAGTTTATAACGATAATTGAAGTATTTGCAAGCTTTTTAAATCATAACTTCGAAAAAATGTTAGTGCATTTTGTAGCTCGCATGACTTATAGATTTGAAAGTCATTTTTAAGTTATAAGCCATGCAATTTGCGATGCGCTAAAGGAATAAAGCGGAAAACTTAAAGAAAACTTTTATTTCCATTTTTTTGTTTTTAAAGCTAAAAATAAATTTCCTATTTATTTCTAAAGGGTCCCCTTTTACTAAAATAAATGGGGGTTGTTGTATAGCATAATAGATCCCAAGAGGTGATTCCTTCCTTATTCTGTAATAAATTGTTGAAAATGCAACAAGATGATGGAGCTTAGTGAAATGAAGTACCTTCACTAAGTGGGCACTTGAGCTATTTTTGAGGCGCAAAGTCTGTTTAGACATATGGAGCATGGTCTAGGTGTTGCGGTATGCTATTATTGGATGATTGGTCGAGTTGGTAAAAATAAAGTGGACCTCTATTTTTTGACATTTGGGCGAGTATATTTTTAGCTGGCAGGCTAAAAATAGAAAGTCAAATATTATTTACCCTTAATAATATTTGGTATAAACGATTTATCCTCTTATGACACTTGATTTGAGCTACGGATGTGGTATGCATACGACGAAGGAACCGTTCTGCTTCTCTAGGGTTTGGTGAGCTCATGCATGGTTGACTTCAGTTAGAACTCAAGTGGCGGAGTTTGGTGGAGTTGATGAGACAGTTGGTGGAGTTGTGTTCGGGTTAACTTAGTTGAACTAGTTGTATTTAGTTTAACTGGCTAATACACTAGAGATGAGTGGGGTGAATTAATATTATTTAATTCACTAAACATTAACTCATTATTCAACTAAAGAACACATCAGTTGACTGCAGTGCATGGACAGTTCAGTGAAGACCAGTGATTAACCGACTTAAGTTTTATATAAATACTACGTGCATTAGCAGTATGAAAGAGGCCTAGAAGGGGAAAAAACCATTGTAATAGACTCAGCTGGTTGTAAACACTCTCGTTGGATGAATGAAATATGATGTTGTTTTCCAGATTCTTGTGTTATGATCTGTGGTGAGTTTTTCCCTTATGTAATTTGTCATTCTCCTGTTTTCTCATATTTTTTTCTTTTCTTTACTGCGTATAGAAATTTTTGTGTCGGATTTACCATGGGGTACCCTGATCAGTCTTGAAACATCACTTTATGTTTTCCTCTGATACCGGAATGAAGAATTGAGAGACAGTTTGCTATGCATTCCCGTTGAACCGTAATCTCATCCTCCTTTCCATTTCAGAAGTTGTTAAGATCCATTGACACGAAAAGCTTGCCTGGTTGCACTTGATATCAGTTATTCATCCATTTGAATTTTTTTACACCTGTTTGACTCCATAGCCCAATGGCCCTCTTGTCCTGCCTCACCACATATTTTCAAACCAACCCCTATGCACTAATAGCTAGCCTAAAATGCCCCCTATAAACAAAGTTATATCTAACAAAGAGAGCCCTCTCTGATTCCAGGAAGGCTAGGTCCTAAACTCAAAGAATTTTGATGTTGGTCCTCCATAGTTTTGTCTTCAGCCTTCTGAAATTTATGAGGAGCTATCATACTAGCAACATCGATGGGGATGAAATTTATCTTCCTCAGAAAGTACATCAAATTTTAGAGCTGATTACTGATGGTGGACAGTGACCAGACATAAGAAGGCTGAATTATTCACCTGGTGACTCCATGATTCAAAGAACCCAAATTTTGAGCATTCATGGTGACTCCACAACATGCTAACCAGAGTTCCTGTTGAACAAGATAACAAGGTTTGTTGCAGATCTTTTATATCGTGAAGTTTTAAATGCATCCAGGATTCAGTTAACAGAATTTTAGCTTGATGGAGATTTTCTAAAGGTTGTCTTTCTTATTTTGAAATCAAACAAATTTAGTCCTGAAGCTAAAACATGTTTTCTGAAGGTAGTTGTTGAATGATACGAAATTGGTATTGAAATTTTGAATTCTCAAATGTAGTCATATAATTTCCAAGACCCTAAATAATTCTTGGAAAATATTCCTTCCCCTAAGCAAGAGGAAAGAGGAAATTGTACTACCTCTTGACTTACATATTGAGGATGATTGTGCTTTAAAGTACCAAATTGAAGATGATATTTCAAGGTTCTATATTAAGGATTCAATTGACCAACTAGTCCTTGAAGGCCTAGAAGAAAATATCATACATCATGCTTTTATTGATCCTGTAGTAGATTATATGGAGGATATTTTTAGCTCAAATTTTATGTACTCTCTACAAGGATCAAACACATCAACAATTGCGATTTCATATTATAACTTTGGTTATGAGGACACGTAATCAATTTATACTTCTGATTTCCCTGACAAACAGTCAAGTTGTCTTTTTTTCTTTTTTTTTCTTTCTGATGTTACTTGACTGGCTACACTAGCATTATTGTATAATTTAGAACAACAAAAAATGTCAGTAGGGTAGGGTAGGTTGGTGTTCAAATAAGCTCAGTGCTTTAGATATTTTTCTAGTCTCAGTTTTAGATTTCTTTCTAGTTTTCAGTACAAGCATATTCCAGACTTCAGTTTACAGAGAGTGTTGATTTCATCCTAAAGATTGTAAGCCACAAAGGTTTTGTAGCAGATTCAGTTGCGGATTTGGGATTAGCCCAATGGATCAGGCCACTAGTATACGGTGTTATTAGTACCTCCTAAAGGAGCTTCCATCTCCAAATGGAGCCACTATTAGAGTCTTGTAATTCACAGTATAAAAAGGTGATTGATCATTCCTCAGGTATTTCATACTGAAAATAATATTCCATGGTTGTCATTTAATTTTCAGGAAAAGAAAGGAAATCCTGACTATCTAGCACATCAAAGGAATCAATCTGCCCTTTCAGTTCAGTGGAAAGAGGACAATGTTTCTGATAAGGTAATGGTGAGAAAAGCTTCATTCTTGCCCTCATTTCATTTCATTTACCCTCCTCTTCCCTTCATGTTTCCATTTTCTAAATTTCTACACTTCATGCCTTTCAAACCCCTTTTTTAACTATTAAAATCTAATTTTATAGTTGAAAAGACAAGCTTCACCCACCCACTAATAGCCATATCATTTTCCTATTTTAACTTATCCAATCCGCAGCTCCGCCCCCCACTTTAGGCTGCTAGATACATACATATATATCATATGTATCATAAACCGCAAAGAACCTAACCCCCTCCTTACTTTTTCGGATTCGCACTCTTTACCTTTTCGCAGCTTAGTTTGCCACCTTAGAACCCCGCCGATGCGATATAGTGGGACTGATATTGCCTTTTTACATGCCCTAAATGCTTAGAAATCCTTATGTTATGGTTCGGGCCTTTCCCTACTGCGTTACCATTTTTCTCCATCGCCCCATCGCACATTGGCGACTTTTATGTTTGCACATTAAAGACATCACAAGTTAATTAGTTCAAGTTGCGACACGATAAGTTATTCGTTGCAGCCTAAGATAAGGCCTAATAGTTGCGATGTGTGATCAACCATAAATCATGTGATTTTCGATATGGGTGGGACCCAATCGCATATCGCACTTCGCAAGTCTTAAAACTTACCTCCCGCTCTTAACAAAACATTGTGATCTGCGGGCAGGCCCACCCCATCACCACGTCACCTTCTGCTCATCACAAATCGAATACCGCAAGTGTTAAGGTTTACCTCCGCTGCTCATAACAAAAACCTTAAACTTTTCAACAGACGATATTAAATGGGCCCCATCTATGTCCTTGCCACGTCACTTCCCTCCATCGTTGCTTCTCACATCGCAAGATTTAACTCTCACCTCCATCGCTCTTAAACAAAAGCTTCCACTTTTCGATTGCGATGTGAGTTTTGGGGCCCACCTCCTTGCCACACCACGCCCACCTTTAAAAATCCCTGCACCTATCTGCCATCTCCACTCCCCCCCCCCCCACATCTGACAGTCCTTATTTCATTTCGCACTTCCCGTAAATTTCAAACTTTAACCATGGCGGGGGGGGGGGGCGCGAAACAGGTGGTATCCCTTACCACCATCCCTGTTATGTGTCGCGCCTCCACTAATTCACACCCCCATTTATCTCCAATACCACTTACTGTCTACACCCCCTCCAAAAATGGTTTTTTTCTATTCAAACGAAACCACCACCGCTCTGCCACACCACCCTCACCACCATTGCCTCATGTTGCCATTCCACACCGTGCCCATCCAAAGTTTTGAATCATTACTGTGCATTTGAAGAGGAAGGCAATGGGTTGTCCATTTAAAAGCTATTCCACAACAATAATCGACGCATAAGAGACAAAGGTAGTTAGAAACATAATTACAACCAATACACTCTACTCAGCAACAGTTTCGCACCAAGGCAGAGCCAAGATGTTAGAGCTATCATTGCCTCTTCGGCATCATTCGAACCAGATTATGATCACTCTACAATTAATAACGGACTGCTACATGTATAAATTATATAACTGATACGTTATATGTATAATATTCTCCTGATCATACACTATTTGACTTCATGCACAATACAGAATCTATTCCACCATTGATCATCATATGCGGAAATTAAATCAATTGCATGCACACATTAAAACCATAAAAATTCATACAGATTAAAACAATGATTTATGGGAAAGCTTAAAGCGGAAAACCCCCAACTATCTGTATATTTTATGTCATAGAGATCATGTAACAATCATCATACAAAGCTTCTCACAAGCTCTCAGTACAATCTCCAATTGCTACACACTAATCAGGTCTGATCTAGCAAATCCCATGCACCGATCTCTGCCACTTGCTAACCTGCCTCTACTGCGCAATCCCTACTGAATATGGGCTCTGAATGAACTCAAATCCACCTGGCTTGCACTGCACAATCCCCATTGGCATCTCCATCAATGTGTGGTGCAAACTCATGCACCACTATAGTCACAACTGATAGTATACTTGCTCTTTCACCTACCTCTCCACGGTCTCCACTGAAACTGTCCATGCACTATAGTTAACAGTTGTATTCTTCAGTTGATTAATGAGTTAATATTTAGTGAATTAATTAATAATTAATTCACACCACTCTCACTAGTGTATCAATCAATTAGACTAGATACAACTAGCTCAACTATGTTTAACTCAGTTAAACTGAACACAACTCCACCAACTACCTCAATAACTCCACCAAACTCTGTCACATGAGTTCTGAATGTAAGTCTCCATAATAGTCTCCACTAACCTCAGAATAGTTAATTCTTCATGCTCTCCTTGTACACATCTGTGCACTTAATCGAAGTGCTCCAAGAGAATAAGTTAATGTTTAGAGTCCAAATATTATTAAGAGCTAATAATATTCGACATATCTATTTTTAGACTGGCAATCTAAAAATAGATTCCACCCAATATGTCTAAAAATAGAAGTCCATATATTTTTCCAACTTGACCAACAATCCACAAATAGCATTCTGCAACTCATAGAATATGATTGACATGTCTAAAAATAGACATAGTCTAAAAATAGACTTGCGCCAAAAATAGCCTGTGGGCCCACTTAGTGAAAAGAGTCGCCTTCACTAAGTCATCATCTTGTTGCAATCTCAACACTCCTCTCAACAAGATAGGGATTTATATGCCACCCGATCCTCGCTCGTATTCGGAATTTTCTCTCGGTGAGCACCTTCGCTACCATATCGCATTCCACCCTCCATAGGAATGTACAGCAATATGATCTTCCATCGCATACAAATCGCATGATGATACTGGCTCATGAAGCCATGCAACTCCCTCAACTCATCCTGCCTCCCCGTCTCGTACCATATTGCACATCCCGATGTGCTCGAGATATCTCATTAAATGCTTCTGCTTCAAAAGAGCTTTCAGTAGGCTTAACTACATCCTAGTGAAAGCTAACTAAGTATAAAGACATATCAAAGTCGTATTGATTAGATACATGTTTTACCCCACCAACTCGCCAGGAATAGTGGCATCCACTACCTCTGCCGATGTAGCATCCTCTTTCCTCCAACCACCAGGAAGAGGAGTGTCGATAGGCTTGCAGCCATGCATGTTGAACTTCTCCAATATCTCCCAGGCATACTTGCCTTGAGACACAAACAATCCATCATTGTGCTGCCAGATTTCCAATCCCAGGAAATAATGAAGGAGGCCCAAGTCCTTCATCTCAAACTCCTTTGCAAGATCAGCCTTGCATGAGAGTATCAACTGTTCATCACCCATCAGAATCAAATAATCTACATAAAGTACAATGATCAGCAACTTACCCTCCACCACAATCTGGTATAGGTTCGTATCCGCCTCACTCTTGGTGAATCCAAGACTGGTGAAATAACTGTCTATCCGTGTGTACCAAGCACGGGGTGCTTGTTTCAACCCATACAACGCTCTTTTGAGCCTGCACACATGCGACTTGCTGCTGAAGATCTCGAAACCTTCGGGCTGCTCTATGTACACCTCCTCCTTAATGAATTCGTTGAGGAACACAGTCTTCACATCCATCTGATGAATGTGCCATCCCATCTACGCTAAGAGAGCTAGGATGCTCCGTATGGAAGAATACCTTGCGACAGGTGCAAAGGTTTCCTCATAGTCGATCCCCTCAATTTGTGAGATGCCCCGGGCAACAAATCTTGCCTTGTACTTCTCAAAACTCCCATCAGATGCTTGCTTCACTTTGTAGATCCATCTCGAACCTACCACTAATTTCCCTTCCGGCCTTGGGACAATCTCCCATGCACTATTTCTGACAATCGAATCATACTCTTCCACCATGGCATCTACCCATGTAGGGTCCTCCACAGCTTCCTCGAAAGAGGATGGTTCTGTCATGATACACTTGCTCATCACAACCATGTATCCAGTATATCGGTCAGGTGACTGTCTCTGTCTACGCTGTGATGTATGTTCTCCTACAATCTTCTCTACATCTTGATTCAGTCGCTCAGCTTCTGTACTACGCTTCCGCCCTCTCATGGTTGGTGCTGCATGAGTGGTTTCTTCCACTCCATGAACCTCCTCTTGTGGCTAATCCACATCCTGAGGCTCATCCTTAGGAACTAATAGCTCCTCATCTGCATGCAAGTGTGGCTCCCTCTCAAGCGAACACTTCATGGCTTTCTCCTCATGAAATTTGATATCCCGCCACACAACAGTCTTTCGACTGTCTGGAAAATACACACGATAGTCAGGGCACAGGTAGGCCCTCAAATATCCCAACCTCAACTGCTCATGCCAGCCTTCTTCCCTATCATAAGTCACATGAATGTAAACAGGTGAGCCAAAAATCTTCAAATGAGAAATATCAGGCTTCTTACCAGAAAACGCCTCTTCGGGTGTACTCATGCCAAGTACTCTATGAGGACAACGATTTTGCACATAAACCACAGTGTTGCATGCTTCAGCCCACAAGTGTATGGGAAGGCCCTGATCATGCAACATTGCCCATCACCCATGATTGTTCCCTGGTTCTTCCGCTCAGCGACCCCATTCTGCTGTGGGTTATGAGGCACTATGAGCTCTCTTCGAATTCCTTCTGCGCTGCAAAATTCCTTGAATTCGCCAGAGATGAATTCACCACCATTGTCGCTCCTAAGAGCCTTCACCTGCTTCCCCGATTCTTTCTCAACCAGTGCCTTGAACTCACAGAACTTTGAGCATGTCTCGCTCTTCTTCTGCATGAAGAAGATCCAGCACTTCCGAGAAAAATCATCAACAAAGATCACATAATACCTGTGCTTTGCTGTCGAAGCTACTGAGAAAGTTCCACACACATCTGTGTGAATTCTCTCAAGGATCGTCGTGCACCTAATATCCTTCATGAAATGTATTGGGAATTTTCCCTAGCACATCCTCAGACCCATCTCGACCGCGTGCGTACCTCTTTGGGAAGCCCTGTTAGAGAAATCACACAAAATTTTTCAAAGCACCAGAAGATGGCCCAATCTCCCTATGCCATAGCTCGTCCTCATCCCGACCACCACTCCTACGCTGTCGTTCCGAATATATCACCATCTACCTGCAATTGATAAAGGTTCTTAACTCGAACCCCTATCCTCCGGGTTTCACTAGTTGTCTTACTGCGCAGGAAATCCATTCCCTCGCTAAAAACAACATCATAACCATTATCTTCCAACATCGCCACAGAGATCAAATTCTTCTTCAATCCTAGAACATGCATGACATCCTTCATGATGAAAGGTTTTCCAGACTCCCTCTCAAAGGAAATGGTCCCGATACCAGTCGCACTGTATCTACCATCATCGCCCATCTCGATGTGCACTCCAAGATCCTTCTCATCCAGATCAGTAAACAAATCTTTGTCTCCAGTCATATGGAAAGATGCACTACTATCAAGAAACCACATCAACCCATTATGTTTGAGACCAAGCATGCGACTGAAAATCCAATCAAACTATGAGGCTAAGGCTCTCCAAATATTGGCATCTGTGTTGCACTCGCAACATGATTTCTTTCTTCCTCGTGAGACAACAGGCGTAATGTCCATGCGGTCGTGCGTTGAAAAAGCACTTCACTCTGGACATGGTCTCACTTCTGGCCTTTCAAAATCGGATTGTTATATTTTTCTGTTCTTCCCTTCCCTGCTTCTTTGTCACCACATAATCTTTCTTCGTCTTTGATCTTTCGATTAAACATCCATATCTCGGACCAGGCCTATCTCCTCCTACACAAGATCCGACCAAAATCGCTCCCATCCTGGCAGTTTCTCCCGACCATTGACAGAGTCCTCATAGGAATGCCAACTCTTCAGAAGCCCAAGGAGAGCCAAGCTTACCAAGTCCTCTTCATCTATAGTAACCCCCACACTTCCCAGCTCATCCCTGCACTGGACGAACTTTGTGATTTACTTGGGTATACTTTCGCCCTTCTCCATTTTTATTTTCTTGAGTTTATCCTTGAGCGCCAACTTCCTCTGGTCGCTCTTGCTTTGGAAAAAATCTGTCAAAGCTTTCCACATCAAGAATGGAGAAGATTTACCATGAAGGCTGGACACTATGTGATCCTTCACACCTTTCAACAGAATCCTTCAACATTTTGCTGTCTTCTTTTGCCATGCGTCAAGTGCAGCAGCATCGCTAGAAGCAGGTTTTGGAATTTCTGCATCTATGAATTCCTTCAACCAGTTATCCTCCAGCACCGCCTCCATCCTGTCCTTCCATGCAATATAATTCGAGCTTCCCTCAAGGGCATACTCCAATCACAATCCATTGAAAGACATTTCAACTTCGACACCAAGAAAACATTGCTACAAATTCGAATTCCACCAGAACAAAACTCAACCGCTTCAATGCTTTGCAATTGCTCCAATGATCAACTATCACTCTGATACCATGTAGAAATTATATAACTGATATGTTATATGTCTAATATTCTCCTGATCATACACTATTTGACTTCATGCACAATACAAAATATATTCCACCATTGATCATCATATGCGGAAATTAAATCAATTTCATGCACACATTAAAACCATAAAAATTCACACACATTAACACAGTGATTTATGGGAAAGCTTAAAGCTGAAAACCCCCAACTATCTATATATTATATGTCATAGAGATCATGTAAAAATCATCATACAAAGCTTCTCAAAATCTCTCAGTACAATCTCCAATCGCTACACACTAATCAGGTTTGATCTAGCAAATCCCATGCACCGGTCTCTGCCACCTGCTAGCCTGCCTCTACTGCGCAATCCCTGCTGAATATCGGATTTGAATAACTCAAATCCACCTGGCTTGCACTGCACAATCCTCATTGGCATCTCCATCAATGTGTGGTGCAAAATCATGCACCACTATAGTCACAACTGATAGTCTACTTGCTCTTTCACCTACCTCTCCAGTGGTCTCCATTGAAACTGTCCATGCACTGTAGTTAATTGATGTATTCTTCAGTTGATTAATGAGTTAATATTTAGTGAATTAATTAGTAATTAATTCACACCACTCTCACTAGTGTATCAATCAGTTAGACTAGATACAACTAGCTCAACTGTGTCTAACTGAAATAACCGAGTAACTCCATCAACTACCTAACCTACCAAACTCACACAATATTCTAACTAAAGTCTTCATGCAATAGCTCCACTTCCCCAACCTCAGAATGACAATTCCTTCACAGCTCTAGGTAAGCACATCTCAGGCACTTAATCACGATCATCAGACACCAACAAGGATGTTTAGAGTCCAAATATTATTAAGAGCTAATAATATTCGACATATCTATTTTTAGATTGGCAATCTAAAAATAGATTCCGCCCAGTATGTCTAAAAATAGAAGTCCATATATTTTTCCAAATTGACCAACCATCCACAAATAGCATCCTGCAACTCATAGAATATGATCGACATGTCTAGAAATAGACACAATCTAAAAATAGACTTGCGCCAAAAATAGCCTGCGAGCCCACTTAGTGAAGGCGAATCTTTGCACTAAGCTCATCATCTTGTTGCAATATCAACACTATAGCCACCATCTTGGTCCGAGTTATCTTGTCACCGCCTGCAGGCTTCCACTTGTCAAAGTTTTATTCCATCACAGCCTCTTTGTGATCCCAAGAGGAAATTCCTTCCTTATTCTGTAATAAATAACGAACTGCTAAGGCCACTGTCATGACCAAACTTATCTTATCACTTATTTCATGGTTCCACTTGTCAATTTCTTCTTGAATCTAATCACTGCAATAGACAAATTAACCAACTTAATTTTAGATAAATACTGCATGCATTAGCAGTATGAAAGAGGCTCAGAAGGGGAAAAAAACATTGTAATAGATTCAACTAGTTGTAATATATCTTATTGGATGAATAAAAAATGATGTTGTTTTCCATATTCTTGTGTTATGATCTGTGGTTAAGTGCTTCCCTTATGTAATTTTTCATTCTCATGTTTTCTCATATTGTTTTCTTTTCTTTACTACGAATAGAAATTTTTGTGTAAGATTTATCATGGGGTACCCTGCTCAGTCTTGAAACAATACTTTATGTTTTCCACGGAGACCGGAATGCAGAATTTAGAGATGGTCTGCTCTACATTCCTGTTGAACCTTAATCTCCTCCTCCTTTCCATTTCAAAAGCTGTTAAGATCCATTGACATGGCTAGATTGTGTGGTTTCACCTAATATGAGTTATTCATCCATTTGAATTTGTTTACACATGTTTGACTCCATAACCCATTGGCCCTCTTCTTCTACCTCAACCACATATTTTCAAACCAACCCCTATTCACTAATAACTAGCCTTATATAAACAAAGCTATATCTAACAGAGATAGCCCTCTCTGAGTCCAGGAAGGCTAGGTCCTGGACTCCAAAGTAGTTTGATATTGGCCCTCCATAGTTCTGTCTTCAGCCTTCGGAAATTTACGGGGAGATAACACTAGCGATGTTCATTTTTTTCTTAATGTTGGTCAGCACAGAGAGATAATTATAGTAATCAAGGGTGGGGTTGATCACCTCCTTATAGTATCTTAGCTTCCTTTTACCCTCCAACTCATGATCCTCCCACAACTTGTCCTTAAACTTGGAGGTAATAGTATTTTTGACACTATCTTTGCTTCCCATACTTAGCTCCTCCTTAATTCCCCAATGGTTGAGCCAAGATTGGGCATCCTTATGGCATCCACACTTGAGGCGAAGGTGGGGGTTTTGACTACAATTAGAATAAATTTTTGGGAGCCTTTTGGATTCCATGTTGTAAATATTCTTCTTACATATCATTTATCTAAACATAGTAATACTTTCAATGGGGGACAAAGCAACTTCGATCAAGAGGATAGGATAGGGAGTATTTCCCTTGATCTTAAGGTTGCAGGTTATGAACTGCTTTTGAATCATCTCAATGTTCCTCCAAGACTCTTTGAATATATCGCAACCCCAAACTTCACATCTGTATAAGACAATAGGTGTGATGAGAGTCTCAAAGAAGAACTTATTTTTTATCTAAATGTAAAGATCGACCTACTTAAAATTGTTTTCAAGCTCATAATAAGATTTCCATCCTCCTATAATCATTTTATCGATGCAATAATTCCAATTGAGCTGATGAGGGAAGTTAATGCCCAAATATTTATAAGAAGAAACGTGTTCTAAGCACTTTTTATTATACACGAAACTACCATGGGTGATATTATTGGATTTAATGATCATGACTTTAGTCTTTTTGGTATTAACTGTCATACCCATCTTGTAGCAATAGACATGGAGAGTCTAAAGCTTCTTGTCAAGGTCATCATGATTTTTTTCAAGAAGAACAATAGCATCGGCATAAAGGAGAAGAGTAATGAGAACACCAGGAAGTTCAGTGTCCTTGCATCCTGTAGTCTCTAGACAGTCCTCTAACTTATCGATGTATATGTAGAAAAGGGTAGGGGATAGGGGACACCCTTTATTAGATTTGATATTGTATTTAATATATTTAGACCACCACTCGATGGTCTTAAGCTTGGTAGTGATGGTCTCATAGAGATGAATCACAATAATCCTCAGCTCAGGAGGGACCATGATCTCTTTAATTCTCTCCCAATTTTTATCTCGAGGAACAATGACGAAAGCTTTTCTAAAGTCCACAAAGAAACCGATGATATCATCTTTACTATTGTGACATTCTTCCGCAATGATTATGAAAGTGACAAGATGGTCAATAGTCGAGTGATATCTCCTAGAACCAACTTATCCTTTAGCTCTTTTTCCCTGGCTTTCAAGCTAAAGGCTAAGCTTATTTTCCAAAATGAGCCCATAAAGCTTGGCCAGGATGTGTCTAATCATAATGGTCTTGTAGTTAGATGGAACGGTTTTGTCCCCATTTTCAAAGTAGGCACAATAAGGCTTTGCGTCTAAAGCTGAGGGAAGCTATGTGTTACAGCCAAATTAAGAAGCTTATGGAGATGATGGATGAGGATATATCTTCCCATTTTAAGGATGTCATCTTGGTATCCTTCAATATATTTAGCTTTCCCATTAGCGAGCTTATTAATACTAGACTCAACGTCATCCAAAGAGAATACATCCTCCTTAATTGGAGTGATTAAGGTGGTGCCCAAAGTGTCCGGAGAGTCGTACAACTTCTTAAGATAGTTGTCCCAATTTTCCAAGGGGAGAGAATGATTATCTTTGGTTTTACGAACAAGCACATTCCACCAAAATTTCTAGGAGCGAATTCATAAAGGTGGAGAAGATAATCCTATATTTTATTAATATATAACCTTTTCTTCCTCTTGATCAGATTTTTGTATATATTGATATTCCGAAGCTTAATGATTTCATTGAAGTGTCTTTGATTGCTTTCCTGGAAATTTTACAATCTTTTTCATACCATGGATTAGAAGTTCTATTAGACTACTTAAACGAAATCTCATTAGAGAACTTGCTAATGGTATTGGAAAGAATAATAGTGAAATGGTAATAAATTTTATCAATGTTATTATTATAAGTCATGGAACCTAAATCCCTCTTTAAATCCCTTAAGAAGAGGTCGACTTTACTTCTATTGAAGTGAATGTGTCTTTTTCTTTCATTGGTCTCCTGCATGTGGGTGGTATGCATAACAAGATTGAGGGATAGTGACAAATGTCTGTGCTCAGTGTCAGTCTCGAATCCATGAAGTAGCTCAAAGTTTGTAATATATTAATAAACTATATATTAATATAATAACAATATAATATAATAATAATATAATAATATAAACATATAAACATATATTAATATTAATAATAATAATAATAATAATATTAATATTAATATTAATTAATAATATTAATAATAATTATTATTAAATAATATTCAATAACTAATAAAAGTAACAATATTGTTAGTAATAATATTAATTAATAAGATTAATATTTAATCTAATTTATAAAAATTCAGTTTAATAATAATATTAATTAATTAATAATATTAAATATATAACAAAAAATAATATTAAAAAAATAATTACAACAAAAATATTATTATTATAATTATTATTATTATTATCATTTAAAAGAAAACATGTTTGACTTTATAAAATATGGCTAATGATGGATAGCCAAGGTTGACCACGATTGACCATGGATAAACAAGGCTGTTCAAAATTGACCATGTTTGACTATAGTTGACTATGTTTGATTTTATAAAATAGGGTTAACCAATGTTGACCATGTGTTTCCATAGTTGACCATGGTTATCATATTGAGACAATATTTGTCATATTGCGCGGTTGGACCAAGGTTTAGACAATGATTGATTTCCATATTGAGACAATCTTTGTCACACTACGACATTTGACCATGGTTGACCATGATTAAGAATAGTTGACCACAATTGATTTTATAAAAGATGGTTGACCATGGTTGTGTTAGTATTAAACCCAAAGAGCTAATATTATAAAGCCAATATATATAAACCCTAAGATAAATATTATAAACACTAAAATAAACATGGTTGACAATGGTTGACCATGGTTGATTTTCATATTGAGACAATCCTTGTCACAATGTGACATTGGACCATGGTTGACCATGATTGATTTTGAAATAAAGAGAATCTTTGTCGTAATGCGACATTCGACCATGGTTGACCATGATTTATTCTCATATTGAGGCAATATTTGTCACAGTGCAACGTTGGACCACAGTTGACCTGCATGATTGAATTTATCAAATATGGTAGACAATGGTTGACCATGATTGACCATGGTTGACCATAGTTGACCATGAGGGATATTTTAAACCTAAGGGAAACCCTAGGGATAAATACTAAAAAACCAAGGGAATATAAACCTAAAGGAAAAACATTAAACCCTACGATTAATATTAAAAACGTTATGAATAATATTATACCCTAGGAATATGAACACTTAGATTGATAAACCAAAGGGATTGATATTATAAATCCAAGGGATTATTTCTAAAGCCCCAAGGTATCATAAACCCAAGGGAATAATATTAAACCCGATGGATTAATATTATAAACACAAGTTATATAAACCTTAAGATAAATATCATAAACCCAAGTGAATAATAAAACCATGGGATTACTACTAAGAACCCAAGGGATAAATATTATCAACCCAAGGTATATAAAACCTAATATAAATATTATAAACCCTAAAATAAACATGGTTGACCACAGTTGATTTTCATATTGTCAAAATCTCTGTCACAATGCGATTTTGGACTATGGTTGACCATGATTGATTTTCATATTGAGACAACCTTTGTCACATTGCGACGATGGACCATGGTTGACCATGATTATAAACCCAATGGATTTATTTGAAACCCAAGGGATCAATATTATAAACTAAAGGTATATAAACCCTAATATAAATATTATAAATCCTAAATTAAACATGGTTTACCATGGTTGACTGCATTTGATTTTCATATTGACACATTCTTTGTCACAACTCAACATTGGAATATGGTTGACCATGATTGATTTTCATATTGAGACAACCTTTGGCACAATGCAACATTGGACAATGGTTGGCCATGGTTTATCATGGTTGATTTTCATATTGAGCCAATGTTTGTCACAATATGACATTGGACCATGGTTGACCATGGATTACCATGGTTGTCACAATGTGACTATGGACCAAGAGATAATATTTGTCACAATTTTATAATGGCTATTGATCATGGTTGACAGTGATTCACCATGGTTGACCATGGTTGATTTTCATATTGAGATAATTTTGACACAATGCGACATTGGAACATGGTTGACCATGGTTGATTTTCATGTTGAGACAATCCTTGTCACAATGCAACATTGTTTGGTTTTCATATTGATAAAATATTTGTCACAATGTGACATTGGACCATGGTTGATCATGATTATAAATCCAATGGATTTATATTAGATTGAAGGGATCAAGATTATAACTGAAGGTATATAAACCCTAGGATAAATATTTTAAACCCTAAAACGAACATGGTTGACCATGGTTGATTTTCATATTGTGACAATCTTTGTCACAATGTAGTGTTGGACCATGGTTGACTATGATTGATTTTCATATTGAGACAATATTTGTAAAAATGCTACGTTAGACCAAGATTGATTTTCATATTGAGAAAATATTTGTAATAATGTGACGTTGGACCATGGTTGACGATGATTCAAAACCCAAAGATTAATGTTATAAACATGTTGTAGATGTTACAACAACCCTCTAAAATTTGGGACCCTTCTGAAATTTTAGAGCCCCTACATCTCTGGTGAGATCCATACTAGCAGAAGACTAGGCTTGAGTCAACCCATTCTCCTCACCTAGTTATAGTTCATTTCCCTCACTCCTTAGATTTTGAGTCTAAGATCAACAACTCAATGGCTTCCTTATTTTTAGTTTTGCATAAGTTTGATCACATAGGTCGCAGTATATTTAAATGTTGCCTCTCACAACTTTGTGACCCAACGACCTCAAAAGAAGTCACAAGGTTGCAAAGGTCGCATCCTTGTTGAATCTTGCCTCTTGCGACTCATGCGACTTTTCGACCTATGTGACCTTGGAAGAAGTCGCAATGTTGCAAAGGTTGCATAGGTTGCAGATCCAAAAAAAAACCCCATGTCCGACCCATCCGACCCAGCGACCTCCCAAGTCGCGAGGTCACATAGGTCGCATGGGAGACACGTAACCAAATTTTCAAACCTTGCGACCCCATTAAGGGTCTGCATGTGCGACCCTTCTTTTATATATATGAGGGCTCGGGCTAGTCACATTCAACTAGGACGACGAAGCTCTCAAGGACTCAGATAGTCCAATAGAAGAGAATTTTTCTCCAGGTAAGTCGCTCTTAACTCCCGATAATAATTTATTGTTTCCATTTGTCCCTACCTACCCCCTAGCTATTCATCTTCCAATATAGAGATATTTTATTTTCCTAAGTGCCTCATTTTAACCATGTTCACTCTCTTAAACCCCATTTTCTCCACACTCAACCTAGACAACCCTTATGTTCCCTAGCTAAGCCCAAATTTCACCCTCTTTTCCTATCTCCCTCTTTGCCTTCTTCCTTCAGGCCTAGAAATGCCCCTATCCCTAGATTTCTGCCTTGACATCTTGTCCAAATGCGCTCCACGCGGGGTAGGTCACACCAAGTAGAAAATATGATAAGCGCCCTAGTGCGACCTACGATCAATGCGACCCTACAATCGGTGCGACCCCATGAATGGTGCGACACTTTTCTACTATATGCTTAATTTATTTGATCTTTTTGAGTGTTCCTATTTTTTTTTTTTTTTAGAAAATACACCCAAACATTTCTGCTAAAATCATTAATAAATGTTAAAAAATAAAGCTTCCACTAATGGACCAAATTTGCATGGTTCCACACAAATCTATACATACAGGTTGTATATTCTCCCTGTGTCTGTATGAGGCTTCTATAAACATTTATATTTCATGATTTCCAAGAATGCAACTTTCACGAGTGCTAGTGTACTCATTTAATATGGGAATTACTTTAATCATTAACTTTTTTTCCAAAATAATGAGACTCTTAAAAGGTTGGAGACGATACCTAGGATTCCATAACCAATTCCCATGTATCCTTGAGACATTTTGGGCATATGACTATGAGATATTTACACCTCAAATTCAATGAGAACATTATATTTGTATTCATAGAAATCTTTGCAACAAGTCTTCTACTAGGTGACTTATCTAAGATTATGCATGTCGAGTTTTTGAATCTGACATCATAACCATGTTAACTCAATTTTTCAATACTTAGAGATTGTGTTTGAGATTCGGTACATAAAAGACATCACAAATATATTTCTTCTCATTTTTCTTATTCAAGATAGAAACAACAATATTTCATATAGCTTTGACATGATAATCATTTCCTAAAGCAACTTTAGATCGAATAGAGTTATCAATACCAAAAAACAACTTTTTGTTACTTATCATGTGATTACTACACCCACTGTCTATCAACCAAATATATTGATTGAAATGACCAATGTTTCAAGTGGAGCATACGCCTGAAATATTGGTCATTTAAATCAAGAAACACAGTCTCTGCAAAAGAAAAAACATATTGATAACATGAATTCTAATTGTGAAAATTTGCACACCCAGAAAACCAAAGATCGTTTTTTGTATCTTCTTCGTTTATTACACATGAGATAAATATTGACTCAGATGTCCCTTATTTACTATTGGAGACATTAGCTCTACTCTTATTTATATATTTCTCCTTCATTTTACATTCACTTTCATAGTGGTCATATTTTTCGATAGTAGTAAGATGGCACCTTGGAGTTGTCCATTCATCTTCTTCCTCTTCCCCTTTGATTACGAGAGTGTCTAGGCTAATTTGATTGTCATAAATATTCTAGTATAATTATTTCTCTTTCTTAATGATTATATTTATCTCTTTGACCTCTACCTATGCCTTTACTAATGGATTCCTGAGTATTAAAGGCATGTTTTAAGGACTCTTCTTCCATGTTGATTTTTCATTCATGGGACAAAAGCAATCTCATTAATTATTTTATTGCTAGTTTAGAAAGATATTTGGACTTATCTGTTGCAATGATAACCATCTAAAAATTCTTAGGCTAGCTCTTGGAAACTTTATCCACAATTTTCTAATCTTCAATTGTGTCTTCACGAGTTTTGAGTTGATTCACAACTCTCGTCACTCTTTTCATGAACTAGTCAACATTCCCTTCTTGCTTCATCTTCAATGATTCAAACTCTATACTAATGGTTTGAAGCTTAATAGTCTTCACTTTGTCATTACCCTAATACCCTAATGCCAATATATCATTGGATCCTACCATTATCTTAAGAAAATTGAGTCATCTACTAAGCTCTGTATCCAAAATTTGGCCTTGTTATCCATTTTTTTCATTTCTGCAAATTGATTTTTCTAGGCACTAGACATGTGCTAGTATAGAGTTGTTAGATTTAGCTCTGTAAAGCCATTCTCCATCACTTTTCAACATTCTTCTATCTACAATGAGATCTTCATTCTCATTGACCAAAACTAATATTTTTTCCGACAATAATTTATGTCTATATCAACTTTATATTTATATATATAGAGAGAAACAATTGTTAAAATAAAACATTTTAATGTTGTATATAAAAAAGTATTCAATGTAGGTTATGAATCAAATGTTTTAATAAGAATGAATATTGACATATACTTAAAAATATATTAATAATAATACTAATAAAAAAATGTGTGATAAAAAGTTTCATGTACATGTATCTAACATAAAAAAAATTAATGTAAATTAAGCATATATCATGTAAAAACAACTATGTATATATCATGAAAAAATTAAGTTTTATGGTTAAAACATTTATTTGGTCCAATATATACTCTATTTAGCATTCCAAACTACAATTTAAATAATGAAAAATAGCACATTGTATTTTGCACTCTAAAGAAGTTTTTCACATGAAGAAATTTGATCCCTCTCGACTCATGTTAGATCTATACTTAAAATGGATCTATCATGATTAAATACAAATTAAGGATGTAAAATAACTTATAGATGAAATGGATTTTTTCACTTGAATTCACCAAAATACAATACAATTTCAAGAATTTTTGTTGTTTAAAATGCATTTTTAAATGCATAAATGGATTAAACACCATGAAAATCCCTTAGGGAACTAGAATTAAGCATATTAAACAATTTAAACTCAATTTTTAAAAAATATTGTCCAATTTTGATTAAAATTAACCAGAAAAATGTCGTGAAAAATGCCATTTCGTCTACGCCTAAACCAACTATTTAGATGTAAATTAGATGCAAAATAACTATTTAAATGCAAGTTAACTATTTAAATGTAAATTATTTATTTAAATGAAAAATAACTATTTAAATGTAACTTAATAAATGAAAATTAACTATTTAAACGTAAATTATTTATTTACATAAAAAATTTATTTATTTATTGAAAACATAGTGATTAAATATAAATTAATTATTCCCCAATCGGGGTGTGACGAAGAAGATCAGCCCTCCCATCAATATTAATGTTAGTGGGCTTGGGAGTGAAGCCTTCCACGCTCCACATGAGTGGCAAGGGTGGCAAGTGATACCGTCACATGCAGCATGAGCTGAGGTGGTGGGACGGAGGCCCACCCTTGGCACTTAAAATAGGGTGGAGGAAGGCGTGGGGGTCTTGTTATGAAGGCAGACTCTGGTGCAGGTGCGACTGCGGGTTAACAAACCTCCATGACATTTGTCACCATGACATTTTAGTACTCCCTTGGAAGTCTACAATATCAAGTTCCCAAATTCAAGCCTTGAAACTAAGAGAAAAGCTCATAAAAGCCTTAAAACTTTGGTACTGCACTTTCTCCTAGTTTTGCCTGCGGTCCTGCACCTTTTGGCTATAAATCATGCGTAGCCAAGCGCACTTTCTATTTATTAAAAGTGCAGACCCTTGTAAAAGATTAGAAAAGGCACAAGTAAAATCTAAAAGCTCAGTTAAAGTCATTTTGAAAGCTTCTAGAAACATTCCTGTGGTGGAAAGTACGCTCCTAACACTATTACTGATGAAATAGGTAACCTTACCTCAAAACGGGAACTCTAGCCCAAAAAGACTCAAAAAACATGAAAAAACACGCCAAAAACAAAAAAAGTGTATTCTAGAATGCACTTGATTTTTTTTTAAGGTCAAATTTCAACATTTTATAAAATTATGCTAAAAACAAAATTATTTCTTGAAAAAAGGATTGAAAAAACACCCTCAAAACAAAACTAGTTGATGAACAAAAAAAAAAAAATCTTGTGTCATATTTTTGACATTTTAAAAAATAGAAATAACATTTTTTAATTTTTAAAATTCAAACATTAAAAAAACCTAAAATTTAAGAAAAAAAATAAATTTAAAAAATAAAAACATTTTAAAGCTTAAAATTTAAAAATATATAGGAATAAATAAATAAAAATAAAAACAAAATAAAAATTTTATTTCAAACATTAAAAAAAACCTAAAATTTAAGAAAAAAAATAAATTTAAAAAATAAAAACATTTTAAAGCTTAAAATTTAAAAATATATAGGAATAAAAAATAAAATAAAAACAAAATAAAAATTTTAATTCAAACATTTAAAAAAACCTAAAGTTTAAGAAGAAAAAAAATAAAAATATTTAAAGATTAAAATTTCAAAAATATTAAATTAAAAAGAAAAACAAGTTTAAAAAAGAAAGAAATTATAAAAAAATAAAATATAGAAATTAAATTTAAAAAAGAAAAAGAAAATGTTTATTAAATTAAAAAAAAAAAATTAAATTTAAAGAGATATATTAAAATTTAATAAATTTAAACTTAAATATATATATATATATATATATATATATATATATATATATATATATATATATATATATATATAATTAAAGTAAAAAATGAAAAAATAAAAATACAATAGAAATAATAAATTTAAAAAAAAATATATAAATAAAAAAAAAATAATAGATTTAAAATATATATATATATATATATATATATATATATATATATATATATATATATATATTAGATTTTATTAAATTTAAAAAAATATTAAATTTTAATAAATAAATGAATAAACAAATAAATTTTGAAATAAAAAATAAATTTTAAATATAAAGAAAAGAAAAGAAAACATTGTTAAAATAAAAAGTTAAAAAAATTTAAAAATCAATTAAAATTGAAAAATTGAAAAAAATAAATTAAATAAAATATATTAAATAAAAAATAAAATAAAAAACAAATTAATTTTAAAATATTAAGTTTAATTTAAAAAAAAATCTAATTTTAAATACACAATTTTAATTGAAATAAAAAAAAATATAAAAATTTTATGTAATTAAAAAAATAATAATAAAAAATTAAAAAATTAAAAAAAAAATATTAAATTCAAATAAATTAAAAAAAAATACAAAATTTACTAAATTTTAAAAAATTAAATGAAAAAACTAAACATAAAATTTAATAATAAAAAAAAAGGTGAAAAAAAAAATCAATTAAATAAAAAAAATACAAAATTTAATAAAAATTATTAACAAAGTTTAGAGAAAAAAAAATAAAAATAAAAAAATAAAAAAATAAATTTTTTGAATTAAAAAAAAATATATTAAAAAAAATCAAATTAAAAAAAAATTATTTAAAAAAAAAAAAAAAAGAGAATTTTTTGATCGTGGTGGCGCCGCCAATCGGCCTCCCGCCCTGGTGGCGGCGGAGGCCGACCGCTGGGCGGGAGGTCGATTCTCAAAGTCGGCCTCCTGCGACGGGAGGGCGATTCTGGGGATCGCCCTTCCTCGGTGAGAGGCCGATTCCGGGAATCACCCTCCCACGGCGCGGGAGGCCGATTCCGGGAATCGCCCTGACGCCGATTCCGGGAATCGGCCCCCGCCGCGGGAGGCCGATTCTCGGAATCGCCCTCTCGCCCAGGTGGCGGCAGAGGCCGGACGCTCGGCGGGCGGGGAGCTGCATGCAGCCCCCCGCTCGCCCAACGGTCGGCCTCCGCCGCCACCTGGGTGGGAGGCCAATTGGCGGCACCACCACGATCAAGATATATATATATATATATATATATATATATATATATATATATATATATATATATATATATATTTATATATATATATATATATATATATATATATTAATTTTTAATATTTTATTTTTTAATTTGATTTTTATTTTTTATTATTTTTTTAAATTCAAAAAAATTAATTTTTTTTTTTAAAATTCAAATTTTTTATTTTAAATTTAATTTGTTTTAATTTTTTTGTTTTTTTTGTTTTTTTTTAATTTAATATTTTAGATTAATTACTTTTTAAAATTTAAAATTTATTTATTAAATTTATTAAATTTTAATTTAATTTAATTTTTTTTTTTAATTTTTTAGTTTATTTAGTTTTTCATTTTTAAAATTTATAAATTGTTTCATTTAAAAAAAAACAGTAAATTTATGGATATTTGTTTTTTAATTATTTGCACGTGGTTTTTTTCATTATTTTGTTTTTTAATGATAATTTTTTTTTTTTTAATTCTTTTATTTTAATTTTCTTTTTCAATTTTTTTTTTTTTTTTGGTTAATTTTAAAATTTGTATTTTTTCTCTTATTATTATTAATTTTTTAATTTAAATTTTTAAATTTAATTTTTTCTTTTTTTGTATTTTTTTTTTTTTAATCTAAATTTTAATTTTGTAATTTAAATTATTTTTAAATTTTCTATTTTCAATTTTTTTATAAAATTATATGGTTTTTTTTAATAACTTAGAAAAAAATGTTTTTGATTTTTTTTTTTAATTTTGTTTTTTTTCTTTAAATTATGTGTTTTTTTTTTCAGATTTTGTCATTTCTTTTGATATAATTTTCGAATATTTTTGTTTTTTTTTTATTGTTTATATATATATATATATATATATATATATATATATATATATTGTGTTTTATTACCAACATGAAAATCACCACTCTAAAAAAAAAGGTTGATGCTGCATTAATACGTTTCAAAATTAGCATGAAAATCACCGCTCTAAAAAAAAAAATGTTGATGCTGCATCAATACGTTTCAAAATTAGCATGAAAATCACTAACATTTTAAAACAAATATTCATACTTCATAAATAAAAATATTATAGTGTCAAAAATGTGCTAAAAAAAAAAAGGTGATTCTGCATCACCACTTTTCAAAATCGGGTGCTTTTTATGCTACCAAAAAAAAGTAGGTAACAGTGTGGTTACCTATTTCATCGGTAACAGTGTTTCCTTCCATGTTCATGCATCCCATCCAATAAGGAGCTAACCCTTTGATATAAGGAACTAATCCCTTTGAAGGAGGAATCTATCCCTTCTTGTATGGAGCTGTAACCTCCTCTTTTCCATTATAAAAAGAGGCATAGGGCAGCTTCAAGGGGTTACAATTGATGAGTTGAAGTTTTAGTATTGTTGGAGGCAAAGTGTTGTTGAAACTTAGACCCTTTTAGCTGAAATTTCATGTGGGAAGGATTACATGCCTGTATGTATCTCGGTTGGAAGAGTGCAAGGTTGATCAGAGTAAAGGAAACACCTGTTCCGAACCCCAGGAAGGCCTGTATGACATCAAGGCAGACACGGTTGTAAGGCTCTTCCTTATTTAAGTTAATACAAATAAATCTGTTTTTCTTGATAAGATGTAAATTGATTGGTTTATTTTATGGATTCCTTGATCACCATAATGGATATGATTTATGAATATATGCTATGTAGGTGCTATTTTATGTTTGTTTGTTTGTGATTGTAGATCTTCGAAGATAATTCTTTCGGGTGACTGAAGGACTACTACTACAAACAAGCGTTGGATCAAAGGTAAGATTGTTAAACCTTTATAGCATTTAATTATGAATCGCAATATATATAGAGAAAGATATATATTTTTTTTTTGTTTGTTGCTAGCTATCCATAGGACACTTGGGAGGTCTGTCTTGTCTGCAAGAATGACTTATCCATCCAACAAAATGGCGACTCCGCCATGGAAGGAATTGAACTTTGATTTCTTTTACTTTTGATTTATGAATTTATGTTTCCTTATTTTGATTGATTATACTGGCTTGGGTAGTTAACCCCTGTAGGATCCCTGAGAAATCTTTAAGAATTTTTTGTTTTTTCTCTTATTTTCTTGTGTCCTCTCTTTTCCTTTTGAGACAGTGCGGGCAGTTCCACACTTTTCCTATACCCACAGTGTGGGACTGCACTGGATTGCACTGAATCCTGTGGACCCTGTCAAATTTTTGAAAAATCTTAAAATCCTTTTTTCTGGATTAGTTTTTTAGGTTCTCAATGATTACACAGACCTGTATCTTCTGTCAGAAAGCCTTGGTTAAGAGTTTGTTTCAACATTTTTATTTTTGAATGATTTTCTGAAAGATTTGCACTTTATAATGATTTTTGCTTTATCTTACATCCCGCTCAAAGATTAGAAACCTTGGTATACCTTTAGATCACTGGTATACTCTTGTTTTCTTGCTGGGTCTGACATCATAACAGAATTTGTTTTATGAGATTTACATTTCATTTTTTCTCATTTGCAAATCATTAAAAACTTTTGTTAATAAGTTTGGAATTTCACTTAAAAAACGAAAATTGGATGTTTTTTTGAGTTCTTTCTGATTCAAGTAAAGAATTTCTTAGTTAGATCACAAGCTAAGTAAGACATCCTTAAAATATTTGAAGTTTTAATTCAGATTTTGTCTTATAATTTTTAGATCTCAATATTAATGTTTTTAGCTTTGAGTGCTTTTCTAGAAATTGTAGTGTCTTTTGAAGAAAAACTTAGTTTGCAGTTTCGATCTTGAACAAAAAGGGTTTTTTATTGAGTTTTTTATTGAGCATAGATCATTTTGAGTTCTCATTGAAATTAGATTTCTTTTCATTTATTCTTGTTTGAAGGAAAGATTTGTTTTTAAAAAAATAATGCATTTCTCAACTCTTCCTTTAGCTAGAATTCATTGAAAGAAAACAGATTGTTTCTCATAATAGATGAATTTTTAGTATGATTTGAGTCGGGTCGCTTCATATCATCAGTTTCACTTTCGCACCTATTTTCCTAAGGAACAACTTTATAAAATCAATGCTTAAACTAAAATTAATCTAGTAACTTTTATATTTCTAGGGCTTTTTTCACCAATATAGCTTAGGCTAGTGTCTTGGAGTAGGGAGTAATTAACTCTCCAAGACAGTTAAAACAAACAAGTAGTTAATCTTGAGGTAGGAAAAAATCCAATAGTCGCTTGTATGCTCTGGGAAGCTCCTCTTAAAGGAGTCAAGCATGAGGTCATATCTGAACCAATGGGATAATCAATTCTATCTCATTGGGAACGATAGAAGATTTGCACGTATTAACAATGGTAAACCTCAGATAAACCATTGTCGATGAGCCTGGGGTCACTTGACTATATACCTTGGATTATGTCAAGGAGCCTTCAAGGGGATTGAGCTTTGTTACTCTGCCCTTGTGTGTATGTCGGACCGTAGACTGTTCCCCCAGGTATATTAGTTCCTGTTGGTAACCATAGTGACCATAATCGTATGGTTTTTTCCTAAGGTGATGGTGGAGGAAAGATCCCATTGTACCTGGAGCAGACGTCGACTAGACTCACTTGGAATCTCCAAAGGGTTATCTTCACTCGAGATGGTTTAAGTGGAGAAACTTGCACCAGTCTGTTCCATTAATCAGGTTGTCGGGGTAACTGTTCCAATTGCCCTTTCTGCATTAAATACTACGACGTTGGATTTCATCACCAACTAGTGTTTTTAGTGTTGGAAGTTACTGTTTGAGTGTGGTTTGATCTCCTATATTTTTAGGCGTGTGATTCATTTGTTTGTTTCCTTAGTGACTCTAGGATTTTTCATTGAAATTTTATTTGATTGCATGTGATTAATAATTTTTAATCGTGGCTGAATTACCAAGACAATCGCGTAGATTTCAGGGGAAGCCCCCTGAATATACACTAAGCCAGCTTGAAGAGCTGTGAGCTCTAGTATCGCCTACTGACAGTAGAATTAGATCAACAAAAGCAAGAGAGTCATCTATAGTTGTTCATCCTGATTATCAACTACAAACAACAAAGCATATTCAAGAGCCGATTTCAGTTTCCGAAATTACTGGTAGTATTTCTCCTTCCAGTGAATTCACTGAAGAACCTGAAATTTCTGAACTTGACACTGAACCTGCTGTTTTGAAACTATCTTTAGGATTTGTTACTCCAACTTCTAGTGATCCTGGTTCACCTAGGGTAAGACATATCATTACTGAAAATCTTCCTTCTGACCTCATTTCCATTGAAGAACTTGTTGGTCCAAACGAAGAAGTAACTCTTCCCAAAACCCAACAGACTTTGAATCTCAGGGAGCGTGAATCTATATTCTATAGTCCTTTTAGAAGTGACGCTTGGTATTTGTCATTGACAGATTTTTTAGAAAACCCGGGTCTTATTTTTTCACCACCCCGAATTCCTTTTCATCCTACACATAGAGGTTAGTATCCTTCATCAATAATGTCAAGTGAGTCATCTATGTTTTCCCAATCACCGGAAACATTTTTATATAGTGGTACTTCTATTCCTTTGGGGTACCAGTCACTCTTTGGTACTTTCTCAGCAGCAACTCCTCGACTAACTGAACAAGTGTTATCAACTAGTACGAATGGAGCTAAAAATGAAACGTCGAACGCAGAGCAAATTTTTATGATGTCTGGTAATATTCCAAATCCTCAACCTCAAGGTAGTCAGTTACCGTCTGGGGGGCAACCTCAAGGTAGCCAGTTACCGCCTGGGGGGCAACCTAAAGGTAGTCAGCTACCGCCTGGGGGGCAGCATCAAGGTAATTTTCTACTAGGAAAAACTATAGGACAATATTATTTACCTAGAGAACAACCTCAAGGATAGTACATACCTCAAGGTTATCAACCTCAAGGACAGTACATACTCCAAGGTCAACCCCAGACTCAGTATATTCCTCAGGGTCCTTATCAACCGCAGATTCAGTATGTGCCTCAAGGTTATCAACCTCAAGGTCAGTACCCAACTCAAGGTTTCCAACCACCTTCCGGTCAATCATTTTTACAAGGAGCTAGAAATTTACCACTTAATTATCAACCCTACGTTCAATCAAGCTATGGTTCTTCATATGTACAACCTTCTACGAGTCAATACCCCAGAATGAACATGGTGTGGAATCCATCGCAAATTCAACAAACTATGCAACCTAATGTGCAGCTACCTAATCAACCTGAACAACCTTTAGTTTCTGGTCCAACCCAACAACCTATTCAGCCTATTGTTCAAATCCCTGCACCTGGTTCTGTTCAGTAGCCTAGGCCTAGTACACCTCAGACTCCGCCTCAAACTGCTATAACTACTGCAACCTCTGTTCAACCTACAACACCTATTTCTGGAGTATCTGTAACTCTGGTTTCTTCTATCCTTGCATCAGTGCAAATTCCTCAAGCCTCTATACCACAATCGAGACCTACAAGTCAGACTATGGCCCAGATGCCTACGGGAGCTGGTACCAGTACGATTGTCTCTAGTCAACCTTAGTTTACTTATCAACCGTACCAGGGACAGTATCAAATTGTTCAAGCTACACAAAATCCAGATTATCAGTATTAGCCATACCTTGGGTATACTTATCAAATACCTCAACAACCTCAATATGGTCTGGTTAATCCTAGTTACCCAAGAGGTTTCACAATTCCAAATGCACATCCGATTCTAGGATATCCTGGCTATCCTCCTCCTCGCACTGGTTTGATCACTCAAGGTTATCAAGACCCTAGCCATCAGTTACCATTCATAGCAACTTTAGATTTACCGGATCTTTCACGCCTTACGAACGATCCCATTTTTTATCTTCCATATTGGCTGTCGATGCCTAAAAAGTTTCCCAGTGATATTCCAAAATTCGAAGGTAAGTCAGGAGAGGACCTGTCTAATCACGTTATGACTTATCACCTCTGGTGCACATCCAATTCACTAGTCAATGATTCTATTCGATTACGTCTTTTTCTGAGAACCCTCATTGGTCCAACTGCCAAATGGTACATTGAGTTACCACACAGCTCTTTTAATAATTTTAATGCACTAGCTACTACTTTCTTAACCCATTTTCAGTTGCCTGTCAGATACGACAATGGCATAGAATTGCTGACTTCTTTAAAACAGTCTATGTCTATGTACATATCTGATCACATTCATGAATGGAGATGTAGAAGGCGTTTATTGAAAGTCTTTATTCCTGATCAAATTTTGGCTGAATGGTTTATTAAATCATTATTGCCCAAAATTACTGAAGATGTGGCCAAAGGATGAGTTGTTACGGAAGAGCAAGTTATTGCTCGGGCTCAGTACCTTGACCTTGTCTATACTTAGTCAGCTACTATGTATGATAAAATCCCCAATTTACCAAGACCTAGTCAGTTAACTGCAACTCCTTTTGGCTCTCATGCCACTAATGGTGTAATTGGTTATGTTAGTAGTGGTAAGAGTAAGAAGAAGTCTTCCAAGACTACTTCTCCTATTATCACTTTACCCGATTCACCCAAAGGAGATTCTTCCCTAGAAACTTCTGCCGATATCCATGTTGTAGATACATCTATGACCAAATCTAAAATTGGTGGTAAGAAGAAAGGTAAGAATAAAAAGAAAAAATATTCAAAAGAGAAAACTGATACAACTAAACCAAATGACGAAAAACACAAACCTCGATATCCTTGTCTCATCTGTGACCATGATCATTTTACAAAAGAGTGCCCACATAGAGCCGAGGTATCAAAATTCGTTAAGGGTTCGCCTATACCTACTGTCTTGAAGGATCCCTTTCCCACTCAAGATACTAACATGGTTGGATCTTCCTCCAATCCGGTTGAGGATATTTTCATGGTTGCCACACGATAACAAGATTACGGTAGTAAAATACTGGTAAAGAAGCAGAAACATCCAATTCTGCATTGACTACATCTCCCTTGGTTTCTGATCCATTACAGATCGAGAAACAAAATCCTGACTTAGTGATTAAACCACCTGCAAAAGGTGTACTTCGTAAATAAACTTTTATTCCACATGCGAGAGCTGCTCAAAATTACAATATTGTTAAAGATTTGGCAATTTCCCCTTCAGCAATGTTGACTTTGGAAGTATTGCAATCATGCCCATCCCAAAGAAAATTACTTTTATCATCCTTAGAGCTGTAGATCTCCAAGATTTGAACCTCATGATCTTCGATTTAGAAAATTTTACACCGTGCCTACCTCATCAAATGGATTTTCAAATTCCGGTAATAGTAAAAAACAAGCATATCTTTCATACTATTGTTGATGAAGGGGCCTCTACATGTATAATGTCGATAAAATGTTGGAAATCACTTGGATCTTCGACAATCAACCAATCACCAACTATTCTCAAAGCGTTTGATGGAAGAGGTTTTCAGCCATATGGTATTTTACAAGATCTACCAATAGAGGTCGAAGGCAAAATGGTTAATCTAGATGTGGAGGTGGTTGATGCCCCTCTGGATTACAACCTTCTCCTGGGTCGTAGTTGGTCTTATGCCATGACTATTGTTGTATCATTGATCTTTTGTCTCATCATGTTTCCTCATAAAGGAAAGATCGTTAAGATAGATCAGCTCTCATATTATTCATCCGACCCAGCCTCTACTGATAGCATCCAACATATCAGAAAATCAACTATCCCTTATAAGGATATCAAAGTAGGTTTGATTAAAGATTTAGCTTTACTGGGAAATTTTTCCCTACCTCCTCCCAACGTACAAAATTTTATTGCTAATATCAATATGATTACATCAAGTACTATTTCCTTTGATGATCCTTGGATAGTACCTTCAGAATCAGAATTGGATTCTTTCAAAGGCCCAATGCCTTTGAGTCCTTTTGAGCTAGGATATCAGCAAGTACAGTCATTTTCTGATACCCCTTTAACCGAATCTGATCCAGTGAATGTGATCAATCAAGAGTCATTTTCAGTATCGAGTTTAGCTTTGACACCAATTCTGGATCCTACTCAACAAGTTTTCCATATTGATGAACACATTTGTGAATTCTTATCGGTAAATGAATTACCATGGGAAGATCTCCACCATAGGTCTTCATTTTTACCTGATCTCGATCATTTTTAAAATGATTTCTCCTCCATTTTTGCCACTGACTACGTCAAAGAACCTTAGAATCCTCTCTCACATTCTGATTCTGAATTGAATTTAGAAAATATTTCTACGACAGTTCCTCTTGACATTTCAGTAAAACCTGGGATTGTTGAAAACATTCACATAGGTGCTTCTTGTACGCCTGAAGAAATTCAAGCATATAAAGCCCTGTTTCAGGAATTTCGCAACAACTTTGCCTGGTCATATGAAGAAATGCGAGGAATCGATCTGTCGATCGTTGTTCATGAAATTAAGACATACCCGGATGCCAAACCTGTCAGACAAAAATTACATCAGATTCATCCGAGAAAAGCTGCCGCTATCAAAGTAGAAGTTGAAAAATTACTTCATGCAGGTTTTATTTATCCAATCCCGTTAACGGATTGGGTATCTAATATTGTTCCAGTCAATAAAAAACAAGGGACAATAAGAGTATATATCAACTATAGGGATATAAATTGAGCTTATCCGAAAGACAATTACTCAACCCCTTACATCGATCAAATTATCGACGATTGTGCTGGAAGTGAAATGTTCTCGTTCATGGATGGATTTTCCGGCTATAATCAAATAAACATACTCCCTGCCGATCAACCTAAAACAAATTTCATTTGTCGATGGGGAACTTTTTCTTATCGCAAATTACCTTTTGGCCTTAAGAACGCTAGCGCCACTTTTCAAAGGGCCATGTCTTATGCATTTCACGACATTAAGCATATTGTGCAGCCCTACCTCGATGATTTGCCTGCTCATTCTTCGTGTAGAGCAGATCATATTACTCATTTACGAGCCATTTTTATACAATGTAGGCACTATAATATTCGTTTGAATCCTCACAAATGTGTTTTATGCATGGAATCCGGATGATTATTGGGATTTATTGTCTCAAAGGCAAGCATTTGTGTCGACCCATCGAAGGTTGAGGCAATCATCAATTTACCTCCCCCTTCTACTCTTCACCAACTCCAAATTTTGCAAGGGAAAGAAAACTTTTTACGTCGATTCATTCCTAACTACGCCGAGTTAACAAAAGGTTTCACTAGGTTGTTGAAATAGAACATTCCTTTCTTTTGGGATGAGGTCACTGATAGATCTTTTGGTGCTTTGAAAAACGCGTTGACCCATGCACCATTACTGCATCCTCCCAACTACAACCAAGATTACTTTTTGTACCTCACCGCTTCCGATTCTACGATAGGGATGGTTTTAGTTCAGGACGATGAATTCCATAGTGAACATGTGATTTACTATCTTAGTCAAAATTTGCATCCGACTGAGATAAAATACTCACATGTGGAGAAATTGGCCTTGGCAGCTGTTCAAGTTGTCCAACATTTTCATCACTACATAATTTTACGCAAAACGACAGTGATCTCTGATTGTAACCCTATGATGTACATCTTGACTAAACAATTGCTAGGCGGTAAATACTCTAAATGGATTGTTATCCTGCAGGAGTTTGAAAAGTCCAAATCCAAGAAATCATTGATATTTGTTGAACTTATGTGTGATTTCCCACGTACTAATACAGAAATTGTGGAGGAACAACCAATCACGGATGAATCTTTGTTTCTTATTAGTACCATTGATCCATGGTATGGAGATTGTTAGCCACCTATAAAATTTGATTATAGCAAAAGGTGGTGTTAGTCATCAATATTTTTCACTTGTTAGTGATGACTAGATCCATAGCTGAGTTTTCTAGAAGCTGATATCCATATGTCAATTTGTCATCTAGAAAACCCTCATAAAACTTTTTTCGCCCTCCTACTTTTCAGTCCGCCCATGTCAAAGTCAAAACTCATTATCACTATCCTATCTAGCTTTAGCCCTACTAGTCTGCCCAACAGCTCTAAAAAGACAATCCAAGTCTGTTTCAAAAGCCTCCCCTAAGTTAGGAAGTGGTGCTTTAAGGCATTTTACCCTTGGCAACCATCAAAAGGCCAAAGACCTCCATCTGCTACAAGCCAATCATGACAGACCTCCCACTCTGCAAATGAAATTGATCACAGCCCTAAGTCATGCCACTTACACATCCCTAAGTCTCAGCTCTGCATAGACCACAGTCTCAAGCTGATTATTAGGTGTTTTAGAGTGTTTTATATTTTGTATAAGCGATGAAATGATCATCATCTCAGAAGGTTCTTGAATCTGCACTTAGAAGAATAATCGCTTCTTCAACAAAAGGAGCCCCTAGATACATCTCGTTAGTGGTAAGAGTTAATTTACTCATTTCATGTACCATTCAATTTGAGAAGTTATAAAGATATAGAAAGACAAACACCACAAACAGACTATAATCTATCAAAGCAAAAAACCCTCCTTATCTATAAGGCAGAGGATTGATACGCCTCCTTCATCTAGCAGCTAATATGCTACCGTCACATGATTTAAGGATTGGCAAGTATTGCGCTTGTATTTTATTTTGATAGTAAAAAAGACTGATATGTTTGAGGTAAAGGATGATTAACGTACAGATCTGAAATATGCCAGACAAGAGAGACAGAGTGTGTGGTTTTGTAAAGAGAATCAGTTGAGGTTTCAATCATCAATCAGGGCGCATCAAAAAAGGGACTCCTTAATCAAAGCTATCATAACAAACATCTCTGCAGGGGTGTTAAGATGCATAGTTTCAATTAATCTTAAACAGGAAAATACTTCAGTGAAAAGACCCCTGTGTGTTCTTTTGTTCCTGTTGAAGTGTGAAGTACAGTCCATGGTTTCTGGATGAACATAAAGAAGAGGCAGGAAAGTAGTACATGCAAGTTACACTCCACCACAAAGATAGGTATTTTCTCTTCAGATACAGCAGGTTGGTGTTTTAAGAATTCCATCAAAAGAAAGTGGCCAAAAGGAGCCTCGGTATCTGTGAGTAGAAGAAAGGATGGTTGTTTTTCAAAGAGTGCTAATCTCCCTACTCACAGAGATTATCTCTCAAATGACTTATCATAAGTTGACCAAGGCAAATGGTGACATTTCAGTTTCCCCTCAACAAAGAGCAGTGCAATGAGACAGTGAAGACCTCCTTCACAGGAAACAAAAGGGCAGCTCTCCTTGTTTCACTTTCTAACTTTGATGTATCATCTTCTGTTTTTTATTCTACCCACAGTCAAAGAAGAAAACTCAAAGACACCTAACAGTTGCATCTACAGTCAAGCAACACCTGTCACCTAATTAGATTTACATTGCA
Organism: Pinus albicaulis; assembly: GCA_034641835.2. Classification (NCBI taxonomy): domain Eukaryota; kingdom Viridiplantae; phylum Streptophyta; class Pinopsida; order Pinales; family Pinaceae; genus Pinus; species Pinus albicaulis. The sequence continues at coordinate 91,421 of JAXQQM020075649.1, read as the reverse complement.
GACAAGATTATAGCATAATACCCAGAGCAAAAATGTATTTGATCTAGTTTGTCTCTTGCAAACAGGTATACAAGCTCATCAAGTACAAAAAGAGATTTGGCACAGTGTTTTAGGTTCTGGAAATCATCAAAGGAAAAATCTAAATGCCACTGCTCCAAAAAGAGACATTTCCTCCTCTAAGTGAGAAACAGTCAAAGTTTCAAAGGACATCTTTATCCACAAGTTATGATCTGAGTTTTGAAAACTTTGAAAAGCATGAAAATAAAATCAGCTGGCAAAGGCAATTTGAGCTTTTATTACCAAGAGACATCATCATTGGAACTATTGTTCATCATAGGCAAAAGAGGTGTTTTGGATAGACTGTCAGTTTTTTAGAAAGTTTGAAACAAAAATAGGTTTTCATTATTCAATGGACAGAGATGTTATGTGATATGTTTCGAGCAGAGAAGTGTATTGAAAAAGGGTGCCCTTCTTAAATCAAAGGGCCATGACCAAATCCAAATAAGGTCAGAAATTTTGGACACCTACAGTTAGGGAAAAGAGTTGATGAAGAAATTAGATACAGAAGTCTGTCAAACCAAGTTTAAAAAGCAAAGGGTCCTACAAGAAAGTAGATTCCTTATGAAAACAGGTCACAGTACTATACTGTTGCATTTTGAATGAAGGTAAAGCAGTAGATCCCCAAAATGACTGCAAGATTTTCATTACCTTTGAGTCACAAGGTAAAACCTGTAAACTAATAGTTTCAATATCATTGGAGAAAGATTGTGGGAGCATATACTCAATATCCTCAATAACCAAAAGCTATATCAGTTTGGGGATTTGGAAATAATTTGGTATTGTTTGGGTTGATTGGCCCTTTGTAAAAGAAGGTCTGCAATTGGCCTTTTTTAAAAACAAGTTCTGCACTTACAGTGGTCAACAGAGGTTTTTATCCACGGTCAAAGAGAGCTTACCTGACACAAATTACAACAGATAAAAAACTCAAATGTTATAAGTGAGAGAGGAGTTTGAAGTCACAAATATCAGAAAAGAAGGACCCTTTTATTCTCTAACTTAGAAACAATCAAGTTTCAAATTTTCATAAAGGTTAAGAGAGGTCTCACTTACAAATAGATGGTCTGTTGCCTTTGTGCACATGTCCAAATGAAAGATATCTGTTGTTATTTCAAAAAGTGAGACTTCAAAATTTGATTTAAAAAAGCAAAGGTTTTCTTGAAAGCTTTGAACGAAACCCTCTCCAAATCCAATGTAAAAAGGCCGTTGAAGTGTTGCTTTCTAAAGGGTCCATAACCATGGCTCATTCATAGTTTCAAACTCCAAATCACAAGCAAGGTTTTCCTTTGATGTTCTCAGCATCAAACAAAGAAGATTGGAGTGATTTTGAAGAAATTTGCCACAGTTTCACTGCGCGGCGCGCCTGGAATATTGCACGACGCGCTCAGAGGCAGATTTTCACAGGCGGTAGACTGTCGCATGACGCGCCTGTACGTGTGCGTGACGCGCCTGTACATGGTGCCCAACCAACCCGACAGGTGACCCGACAACCTGTTTGTGCACGGCGCTCCTCCTTCTAAACGCGTCACGCGTAATGGTGGCCTCCAAAACGCCCTCAAATCGCCTCTGAAGTGTGCTCAACCTCGCCTCCAAAGCCATCATCAAATTCTCAAGGTATTTTCACGCATCTTCCTTGGTTTTTCAAACTGCACAAGTGATGAGAAAGGGTTAGAAAATCACAGTCTAAACCACTGTTTTGAGTTTGCTAAGAGAAGTGTGTTTTGTGGTTAAAAAGTCGGGATTACCATGTCACTATGAGCCTGAGGTCTGCATATTAAAATTACTGTGTTTATTGGTATAAGACCCAAGTGCATACCCCCAAAAGAAAAGCACAGTGGGAAGGTGGAATAGTTTGGGAAATATCAGGTTAAAGGTTGTCAGATGAAAGCAATGCACTTATTGTTAAATAAACAGTAAAACATTCCGTAAATGTTTTTACCTTGTCCAACTTTCCTCTGTGTCAACAAAGCATAACAGTGTGTAAACTTGCATCCCATAGAGAAGAGCCAGTGAGAAATCTGCTATTATGATCTGAAGGTGTTTTTGTCAAAATCGTGCCAGTAACAGTGAAGTATTTTTGTTGAAAAGAGCCTTGTTTGATTAGCACTCTTACCTCTGTTTAAACCCTCAGAAGCATGCCAAAGCTCTGCCACCTTGTCCTATAGGTAGTAGATTGTGACTGTGTATTTATATAATCTGGTTGACTGTGTTTTGGTGAAAGCTTTGATTGAGTTGCATACTAGGACAAGGGCATGATTTTGAAATTGAAGTATACCCCAGTCAAAGACACAAAAATAGGTTGTTGACCTCCAGACTTCAAAAGGCAAAGTGACCTCTACTTCTCATAGAAAGAGACAGTTTTCACTGTGTATTTTGCTTGAATGTCTTTTGTTCTTCGAGCTTATTTGATAAGTGGATGTTCATATAGAGCAAAGGTTTTTCTACAAAGACAAAGGTGTTACCTTGATAAGAGGCCTTGATTATTTTGAAAAGAAAAACTCTTACAGGCTTTGTTGAACTGTTTGAAGCATTTCTCAGAACTTTGTCACCTTGTGACATAAACTGTGGCATTGACTGTATGCTTACATTAAGGGTTGATTGCATCAGATATAAGTTTGTTGAGTGATTGGAACACTAGGAAGGGGAAGTTTGTGAAGATTGAGGAGTTTATCAATGGTCAGAAATATAAACAGGTTTTAAGCTCCAAACATCACAGAGCCAGGAAATTTTGACACTGTAAACAACAATTTCACCTAACAGCCTATTTTCATTTCACTATATTGTTTCTTAATGAGAAGTCTGCTAGCTGAGATAAATTAAAGGTGGACAGGCCACTTTTGAAAGAGCAGGGGTTTTGTATTGTAAGGAAACTTGTTGCAATCATCCAAATACATTGTTTCTCTATCAAAACAGTGAATTGACACAGTTTGGCTCCAAGAAGGCAGTTTATAGACAGTGAGGTTGTTTGGTTCTTCAAAAGCACATCTAGGTCAAAATGCCTCCTAGGCAGGACAGTAGAAGTGGTTCGCATAAAAGATATGAGCCAATCTCTACAGAGGAGGTTAATTCTCATCCATCCATCCTCTTCAACTTCCATGGAGTAGGTTGTCTAGATTTCTGCCAGAAGATACAGGAGGTCAAAATTTTTTCGCCATTAACACACCTATGCGCCCTGAGGTTCCAGAACAAGCATTTCCAGGTAGCGGACCTTGATTTCAAGTTTTCTCCAAGATCAGTGTCCAAATCCACCAAGATTCCATATCATGGCGAGAAATGGTTCAAACAGACCCATCTTGACTTAAAAGATTACAAGCCTTTCATCAAGCCTGAGCATAGAGATACTTGCACTGCTATTTTTCCTTTTTCTTATCTTCTTGAAAGCTATGCTCCTCTAATGAAAGTAATAATGAAGTATTTTACTTGTGAAGGGAGGTTTGCTCGAGTTTATGCCTACCATGTCCGACTATTGATGCATTTCACTAGAACCAGGCAGCTAAATCTCCCTTACTTTTTATACAAAAGCCTCGAGAAGATGGCATCCACAGTCCAGAAGAAGGCCCCACCTCTGCAAATACCTTCCCTTTTCCATCATTCTCTGATCAAAATTATCATCCTACACCAGCTAAAGAAAAAAGAGGTTCCATGGGATGTTTTTATCAGCCACCCAGATTTCTCTACTTTTCCTCCGGTCCATACATCTCCCACTCAGCCTATTCATCGCCCTATATCCTTGTCCAGCAGGCCTACTCCTAGAAGGCTCAAAATTACCACAGAACAGTCAGGACAGCAGGAAGAAGGAGAGGGAAGTAGACAGCAAGAAAGGAAAGGTCATGAGCAAGAGGAAAGGGATGAAGAGCAACAAACAGAAGATGAGGAACAGCAGCAAGACAGTGGTGAAGGTCAGTAGCGAACAGAAGATGATGAAAAACAAGTACAAAAGGAAGAGCAACAGCTTGATATTGAAGGACAAAAACTGCAGCTTGGGCAGGAAGTTGAGCAATAGCTTGAGCCACAAAATGAATAGGAAATCCAAGCACAGCAGTAGCTTGGTTTTGGTGAAAAAGGGCAGCAGGTTGAAACACAAATTGAACAAGGCATTGAAGTAGAACAACAAATTGATGTTGGCGAATAGGGGCAGCAAATTGAACAGCAAGAAGAAGACACATAGCAGCCTCAAGGAGAGTAGCAGTTTCAAGAAGATGTCAAGGATAAAGCAGTTATGTCTCCTCCTCCCAAAAGAGCAAAGCCCAGCACAGCAAGGAAGAAAGGGCCTAAGGCTGCCACCCCAAAAGTGACAAAAGTTGTCCCTAGCAAAAGGAAATCGCCCAAGGAACCCCTCACTAGCATGCCAAGAAGGAAAAGTGCAAGATTGGCCTTCAAAGGGAAAAGCAAGGTTAGAGAAAGTAAAAAACATGGAGGTGCATTGGCTGTCATTCCAATCCAAAGTGATGACAGCGATAATGAAGCCCGCATTCTTGAAAACCTCCTAATCCATAGAGAGGGGAAAATTGAGGCATTGGAGAAGGACCTTCATCGGGCAAGGAACTTCAACTATTTCTTGGAGACCCAAAATAAACAAATGAATGTCCATTTAGCTGTTCATTAAGCACGGGCAATCAAATACAAGAATGAGGCTGCTAAGGCACAAGCAAGGATAGAAGAACTCATTGGTGATTTTGATGAGGAAGAAGAAGAGGACCAGCCTAGGCGGAAGAGGCCTAGAACCATAGGGCTTAAAAGAGCCCTGGAAAAGCAAAGGGAAGAAGAACAGGCCCATATGCAAGCCTTTCCCCTCACTGCCCTACTTGAGCAAGAAATTGAAGAAAACAAGGAGGCATGGCTAGAAAGAGCCAATAAACAATTGGAGATGAAACTTGAAAAGGCAAATAGAGACCTGGAGCTGCAAAGGAAAATGACACAGCATTATCAAAGGTTGAATCAGTTCACCCGACGCAAGGTAAAGGCCACCCAAGAGAAACTGAAGGAAGAAAAGAGGAAGCGCCCGACACGGAAAGAGAAGAAAGGCACATCAGCACTTGATATTTTGGCTTCAGCTTCAGAGCATGTTGCTAAGGACCCTTGAGGGTCATGCATACCAATTTTGGGCCCATTTTGACAACTTTTTGTTTTTTGGCATTTTTTGAGTTTTTGGTCAAAAACTCATAAATTCGCCATTTCATTTTGGGGATTTGTCAAGGGAGGAGGATGATACCATTTGATGCAATAATTTCATGATCATGTTCTCAGCGATTTTCAGAGCATTTGGAGATCATTCGCCCCCTCAAAACGGCGAAAAATGCTCACTTTTTGCACATTCTGCCCGACATATCAACAGTCTGCAATTTTCTGGCTTTTTACACAGAGGTACAGATTTGGAGGACCTCCAGGCATCAGTTTGAGGTGATTTTAGTTGCGCCGGAAAGTAGACAATCAGAGCTTTCCAACGAGCTATCATGAGCTTCGTTGCGACATCAGGAAGGCTGCCAAATGTTTCCAGCAAGACAGGGGACCTTTTTCTGATATAAATTTGAAGTATTTTTGTAATTTTTGAACCTCAAAAATTACAAAAATACTTCAAATTTATATCAGAAAAAGGTCCCCTGTTCAAAAATCTGCTTTTTCCAAATGTGCGTTTAGCTATTTTTGCACTTGGAAAATGTTGCAAAGTCAATTAAATTCCCTTTTTTAGCAATTTTTAGATATTTTATGAGATATTTTTGTGCCTTGGGCTTTGCAAAGCCTTAAGGACAAGTTTAGATATTTTGATTAGGCCAATGAGGATGGAAGTTGAACCATGAGGTTTTCCTCACTTGAGCCTATTTATTCTACAAGCTCTCATTGTAAACAAGGCTGAACTTGAGAGAAGAAGCAATATATTGGTCATATGAGCTTTGAAGAACATACTTGTTGTTATTGTTATAGCATCATTTCTCACATAATGATTCATGGTGCTTCATGGCACATGGGCACCATTCCTACGGAGACTTGGACAAATTCACTTAAAAACAGTGGAAAATCCTCCATACGCGACTATGCCGTGTTTTCGCGTGTATCTGTAATCTGACTAGACACTCGCGTATGCCATTTTAATGATTAAAAAATATATAAAAATCCCTAATTTAACATTTGAGTTTGATGGTTACTCGGGTAGTTCCTTTGTTTAGCGCCTTGTTTCCAAAAAGCGCTAAAACTACTTGGAGGGACTATAAAAAGACCTCATATGTGGCCTAAAGGAGAGATAGAAAGTATTGATATTATACTCTCATTGGTTCCCTATCCAGTACGAGTTTGGTGCCTCCTGTACTTTCCCGATTCATTGAGGAAACCCTTGTTTTCAGCAGGATACACATCCTTTATATGTTATCTAGTATGCACCGGTTGGAAGGAGTCTTAGCGAGGCAAGGGATGGACGGATGCGGACGTGATAGAAGGCCTTGGAAGGATGGAGTGATCTCTCCACGATTACTTTTGTACGTACTATTTATAATACAGTATCATCTTGTTCTGAAATAAACGTGTTAGTGTATGCTTTAATGTATGAAGAATATTTGTTATACGTAGAATATTCATGATTTATTTAATGTTGCTATATGATCACATAACACAAGTGAAAATATCTTGTACAACTTGTCCTTTGTCTTGGTTTCTTCTTGTATTTCGAGTTGAGGAGAAGAGGAACACGGGGAGTTTGAACTCCACGTGGATCTACTTCAACGTAGGACCAGCGAGTAAACCTCTCGATACCTCCTGTTAGATTTTATAGATATTGTAATCGTATGAGTCTGTTAGTAAATGCCCTTTACTATGTAAGAGTTAGTTGGATTAACCCTCAAGAAGCGAAATACTACATGAGAGACCCACACGGTAAATTTTGTTCTGAAAAACTAAATGGAAGCGGGGAATGAGAGGATTTCGTTGAATCCTACGTTTGAAATAGATCCACGTGCTTAAACACACAGCGTCCTTCCTCATAAACTTTGAAATACAAGAAGAAACCAGCACAAAGGACAAGTTATCGTGCATATTTCTACTCTATATATTAGTTTGATTCATATAAAACATTAAATAAATCATAATGAATGCGTAACCATAACAAATTATTCTTCATACATTAAAGCATACACTAACACGTTTATTTCGAACAGTATGATGCACCAACGTATTATAAATGAATGCGTGCACACAAAAGTAATCGATGGAGAGATCACTTTGATCCTTCAAGGCCTTCCTTGAACTTATGTCAGATCATCCGGCCCCTTTCATGCAAGACTCCTTCCCAAGCTGGTATCCTCTGAGATAACATATAAAGGATGTGTATCTCAAGGAAACAAGGGTTTCCCCAGATGGCCCAGGAAATGCTTTCGGAGAACGCGAAGCTCCGGGCATGGATAAGAACCAACGAAATATAGCTATCAATACTCTCTCTCTCCCTTAGACCATACATATAAGTGTTTTTATGGTCCTCCCAGTGGTTCGGCGGTGGGGAAACTTGATTATTATGAGTTTGGGGTGGTGGAGCCATTGGCCAACTGCCCATGAGTAGAGTTTTTATATATTTTTAATCATTAAAATAACATGCCTTGAAGAATGTTTGTACTGCAGCACGTATACCTTGTGAAGAATACTTGTACTAATTACGTATGGAAGATTTTCCAACATTTTCAAGTGAATAGTCCCAAGTACGTGAGTAGGTGCCCATAAAGCCATGAAGCAATCATGAATCATGTCAAGGTGAAATGATGCTATAACGTTATGTTCCCCAGACACCTCTTGGATGCTTTTGATGAATGATGAAGGATTGATGGATTCCATGACATGTAGTGGAATAGTATAGTTTTCTTTCTATGTATTGTTGTTTTCAATTTTCCATCATGATAAATCTTTTCTTGCTTGTATAGATGGGTAAGAAACAGTTTGAAGATATGCCCATGGAGGCACCTCGAAATTCTGAATCTTCTGTAACTTTTATGTTCTTCTTCCTTAGTTGCACTAAAAATTCTTAGCGCTCTTCAGTAGCTTGGGGATATTGTTGCTAGCTTCATTTACCAATTTCTGTTCGCCTTCAGTGGGATGTGGGCAGCCTTTTTGCTTACCTATGGTTGTCCATAGCTCTATCCATGAAACTATCTCTTTGGTGATTAGATTATCATCTTGTTGAACCAAGGGGGGCCTAGTCAGGTCAGCTCTTTGCTACTAAATAACGAAAGCTTGTTTGTCAAAATCTTAATAACTTAAAGGCTGTGTTTAGGCATTACGGCATAGTATTTTGAGTTTTAGTACATCTTATGTGTCTTCCCCAAGTGCGATAGCCATTTCCCAAAGTTAGAGGGTTTTATACTTCTATGCATGGCTTGGTACATTTTATTTCTATGTATTATTTAGCTTGTGATTACATTTCGCATGATTATTGGCTTGCCATAACATTTTTATCTTGCTATCAAACTAGTTATGCTTGAAATCCTTCGTCTTTTCTAAAACTTGATGTCCATTTACTCTATTTTGCCCAAAGATCCTTTCTACACCTTGAATCAAGTAAGCCCTACGACCTTGTATCATCATCGATAGCTTCCTTGACCTTTTTGACCCCATAGCCAGGTTGATCTAACTTCTTGTTACCATTTTATATCTTTGATTAGTTTTATCCCTCACAAAACTTAAAAAACAAAAAATCAAAATTCACTTCATAACTAGCCCTGTGTCGAACACCTGCAAAGCAAACACCCACCGATATCTTTTACACATATAGAAGGAGAGCCCTCTGCGAGTCCGAGCTAGGTCCTTGGGCTCAAAGCTTGGTTTGATGTTACATAAATCATTTGACTCTGATCGGCCAAATCACGGGACCTAAAAATAATGGCGATCACGGTGGGACTGCGAGTAACAAAAAACTTAGATTCCCTATACGTTCGAGAGACCTTTGAGAATTCTATCTTGTGGACTTATCACACTCACTAACATAGTAGCAATCACGGTGGGATAAAATGATAAACAAGCTTAGTTCCTTATCTTTAGAGACTTTTGAGAATATTTCATCAGTTGACTTGTCCACGCTCACTAACATAGTGACACTCACAGTGGGACCTTCCAAGATTAGTGACAATCTAAGTACACCTTAGTAACTCTAAGTGTAATCAAAGCTTAGTAAACTTAGATATTGTTTGAAGAGTAGAAAATAGCTCCTTCACCATCTTAGCAAAGCCATTGGTCGATTTATAGGAAACTCTTCCAAACCTTGTGGGCTTTTATAAAACTCAAAAAACCCAAAACACTCCTTAGATTGGTTTTACCATCGATCTTAGAGTGAAATTGGATCATACACACATGTCTCAAAACAAACAAGTTTCACTGGAGGCTCACTGGCCTCTAGTGAGCCTTTTCTTCTACCAAACTCTAGATTATTATCCCATCGACATGGAATGGCAGGACACGAGTACACAATAGTCTGTGAAACTCTTGTACACTTTCTAGTCCTTTAGATACCATAAACAAGCAAACGTTGTATATCCGAACAGAGTAAACCCTTTTGTTCTCATCACCCTAGCAAAGTGTTGGAGAACAAGTCTAGGATACTTTGAAACCATAAAGCGCACATAAAACTCGAGAAAAATCCAAAACATTTCCAGGATTAATTCTGGGTGGTGGACCACTTAGCTATCTTCACAAAAACAACCCGATTCCACTGTGGCGACTCCCCCTAGTCCATCCCTTTTATTTTTACCATCCTTCACCTTAGTGAAAATTTAGAGAGACCACTCATCGAGAACGTTCTCTTATTTTTATTCTCTCTAAACTCTAGATCAAAATGCGGCTTCCACGAAAAATCAACACACCGAGATCCCATCAGACCCAAATCTCCCTATCTGTAGTAGATGACCCGGAGAAAATTCATGGCAAAACTTAGGCACATCTTGCTCCCAGCTACGGTAGATCCATCAGTAAACAAGATCGATGCACGAACATCCTCACTATCCTACAGTTCACCTTTGCAGATTAGAGTCATCAAAAACTCTTCTCGAAGAAAATCATGTAGTAAGATAAACTTTGACGATCTGTGAAACCTAGACCAATCACACCACCGAGTCATATTGAAAGCCTCCCTGTTACCCAAGATTTCCAGCTTCTACTGTCAATTTTGGCTCCCACCATCCCGGATATGGCTCAAAACCGAGATCACTGGTCAGGATTCATACACTTTGTCCAAACCATATTGTTCAAACCACCTCATCTCTGTCCACTAGTCCTCATCTTTTACATCATCCATTAGCTCCCGTCATGGCGACACAGTGTGCACCTTTGGTGTTGCTTACACCACCCGCTTGGCTCCTCTCCAAGGCAAAATATCAAGACAAAATCCCACACTTTACGGGAGAAGACACTACCACCTCTGTGACCATATAAGTAGGATGATGATCCTTGTGAATACACAAATGCAAAGCGAGACCGTCAGACAGGAAAATATTGGCAAGATGTGGTGGTGAACCCAAAACATGGTTCAAAAGATTGAATCAAAAACGACATCCACAATATCCCGAACTACATCAAAAGTCTTGGCTTGAACAGAAATGGAAGAAACCCTATTCAATCTTTGTGGAATGCTAACCCCTAGCGGAAAATGGGGAAAGTGTTCAAGCTGCACTTGCTAGGTTCAACGGTGTATATAACTCCCTCCCACCTCATTTCAAACCACCCCTTGGTTTAGCCTTGGCAAAAATTCCCAGGGGTTTCGATGCGGACATGACATATCGTACGAGAGACAGGATCCCCCTACCTTGGAGATGCAACAAATAGCCATAAGCCGATGCCAACAGCGAGAAGGAGCTGGGACTAGATGTTGAGAAAGAAAGGTCACATATAAAGACGGTCTCACTTCATCACCTTCCCCTAAGATCCTAAGAATGAGTGACTTGGTCAAAACCATGGCCAAAAATGTGGGAAAAGATAAATGAAAATGCTCTGACCAGGGACAACTTGACCAAACCACTCAAACGAGCGGAACCAAAACTTTGGGAGGGAGCCGCCTCAAAATAGACCAAAAATGACCAACAAATTAGGCCACCATTCAATGAAAACTATGTGGAGAGGATGACGGGGGATCTGAGAACCTCTTGATAAAACATCATTTAAACCTCATAGGGTACGACGATGAAAGTGAGGGTGTACCTCACGAGAAGAAGAACAAGCGTTCTTTTCTCTAATCAAGATGAGACCAACTATGAAGATCTCGATGACCCTGCCATGAATTTTCAAAATGCCATATTAGAAGCTCACGGGGAAAAATGACCTTAGAGAAACGAAAGAAACCAAGATAATTCCAAGAAGGTAACTCGGTCTTTGCTAAAACCCGATACCATCCTCAAGAAAGCGATGGCAGGTGACAAAATCAAGGTCGAAAAGTGACCAAAACAAAGCTAAAGTTACCCAAACTGAGTCCTAACTCGGCTGTTAAAGTACTTCCATAAAAGTTACCGAAGGACTATGGCAAACAAGATAGAGCAATGACAAACAAGACACCAGAAAGATGCGCAGGTAGAAAAAATGAAACAAACATATCTAAACTTTGTTGCCCTTTGACTTTGAAGGCGAAATCGCCAAGATCAAGATCTACATGCCTCTTACTGGAAATCATTGCCCAAAACTCTTATAAATCCCAAGTACTAAAAGTCCTAAATACGAGGAATGATGCAAGAAACCTGCTTTGTTAATCTGGTGATGGCTTGCTCTCGAAGTGTTTTTTGGTCAGGGATAGAGGAAAATTCTAAGAAGGAACTACTCTTCCATTTGCATTGGCTTAAACATCCATGACCAAATCTCACAATGCCATGCTAGACTCCAGGCGACTGCGCATAATCTTATGCCAAGGTAGTAATGGAAAGACTGAGCTGAAAATACACAAGACCATACGAACTTGCTTATTCATTTTCGGTTGAAGTAGAGTCGAATGTACGGGGTTTGATCAAAGACCTTTGTTTTAGTACGGCACCAATACCTTCGAAACATCTAATCATGGATATAGTAGTGGCGGAATATCCCTCCCAGGTACGGAGATGCTTCTATCCGGTCCTGGGAACGAACTCCAAGGAGTATTCAATTGGACATGTCATCGCCACCATTCCTGTGTTCGGCCGGACAAAATACTCTCGAAATCACACATGGAAATACACTGATTAGCAGTCCAGATAGGCCGGACAACATTCCAATGTGTTCCTTGCGTTCCGACCTGAACTCTTTCATTATGCATATTGATGAAAACATGGAGGAAAAGTCGGAAAAGCGAAATAAGTTAGATCCACCACATCGGTACCGCCTGGTGCTTTATGATGAGCTAGACACTCAAAACTACCATGATCATGAACGGTGTGTCATGAAGAAAGTAAGTATGTCCCTTCTAAGGTGAGATTAGGCAGGCGCCAAACCTTGCTCTGTGCCCCTGCTCAGCCAGGCCTCAACCTGATCAAGCCACCAGTGACCAACTTTGCGGAAATTTTCCGGAGTAAAGGCTTTCAGAAGACTTACACATCATCGCTTTGTTCGAACTCGGAAGCGAGGTTTAATGTTTCTGTCATCTCAAAGATTTACCATCATATGGATCATCCCTTTTAAAATGAAACTTTAGATTATAAACATAAAACAAAATCTAGAAAAAAACGCACGATAGACTTCTTGTGAGAAAAAAATGATGATTTCTTCGGTCCAACATGCATAAATATAAAATTGGCTCATATTCTGTCTTTTCATGAAGAACTTAGAAATGCTAAAATCGAAATCTCATGCAGAATACCAATTTATACGAGGGCAAAACAAGGGAAAATGCGCCGATACTTATTCTTTATCGAAGAAAGAACCTTGACAAGAGAAAACATAGCAATACGAACCAAACTATAATAATCAAGGATAAAATAGATGGTCATAGGATACCCTTCGATTTTAGAAATATTCTTTATATCTATGTGTGATACATTTTTTTCTACCCAAGACACGGTTACCAATTAAAGTGCTTTTAATCATGTGTTTTTTTCGCAAGATGATGTTTTCAGGTCACTTCATTCAAAATTCCCTTGCAAAGTAGACGACTTAAAGATTTTCCGGTTTGTAGAGAGGTAGATCTAATTTCAAAATCAAGGTGCAAAACCACCCAATATCGGAAATTTGGTGTAGAGCCATGTTCCCGGACTACAGAATTTGCATTTTTGCATACCTTGATGATGTCATTATCTGTTCAAGAATGACCAAGAGTAAATGCATTACTTGAGAAAATGTCTAAGACAGAAAGGGTAGAGTAGATATTCAAAGAGGTACGAGCGCGGAAGATCTGGGGGCATTGAGAGATTCTTGCATGAATCACTGTGGCTGAAGAAAAGCTTTGGGTACACTGCTTTCGAGGTTTAGTGGGCCAAGGATGAGAGGAGATCCTTACGAGGATAAGATGTAGAATTAGTCATTTCCAATTTCGAGTTTGAAACACTTTCGTTCATTGTACATACCCTTTGTTTGAAAAATAGAAAAGTCAAAAAACGGTAAAAGATAGAAAAATTAAAAACATTCCAAAAACGAGAAGAACCGAAAAGACGAATGGGCAAAAGCCCCATGTTCCAAAAATAATTGTAGGAAAGCGAGCAAGTCAGTACTTTATTTATTCATCAATGTCTTGTTCGGCTATCTAGCCTAATCATAGCCGAGCATGTTTAAAATTTTCGATAAGTTAGTGAGTGCAAAGATAGTCGACATTGTGTAGATTGACTTATCATAGGTTTCGTTAGGGAAAGTTACGGTTCCACATGCCTAAACGAACCAAAAAGAAGCGAGGATGAAGAAAAACACATTGTACATCTTAGCCCCGCTTGTCTAGTTTTCCTTTTGTTGCAAAATAATATTTGTGTGAGCATACTATCTTGTAGGCCATGACAAATACGAACAAAATCCCAATCTGATTTTACAGTGATTTTTAAATTTCATGTTTTAGATTAGAAGAACAAAATCTGTCGAGCGCTTAATCTTGACGGTCGATCTAGTATGAGTAGAGTAATGAAGGTTCATAGGTTTAATGCGAACTCCCAGATAGATATAAGAGTAGAAATAGATAGGTTCATTTGCAAAAATAAAAATATACATTGTCAAAGGGCTATTTAGTCCAAATGCGCCAAAGAGAAGAAAAAATGTTGGGAAAGATAGTGGGGTAGGTAGAAGTATCATTGATAGTAACCATCTTATCCATACACTAGAAACAGCATCAAAAGAAAGGTGAAATTTTGTGCCAATGGGTAAAACCTTTCGGGTCTTCTCAAACCAAGATGCGGAGTGTGGACACCTACGACGGTAACCCTCCCCCAAATGGAGCCACAGTTAGTCATCAATATTTTTCGCGGTAGTGATGACTAGATCCATAGTTGAGTTTTTCTAGGCGAATCTCCATATGTCAATTTGTCATCTAGAAAACCTTCATAAAACTTTTTTCGCCCTCCTACTTTTCAGTCCGCCCATGTCAAAGTTAAAACTCATTATCACTATCCTATCTAGCTTCAGCCCTACTGGTCTGCCCATCAGCTCTAAAAGGAAAATCCAAGTCTGTTTCAAAAGCCTCCCCTAAGTTAGGAAGTGGCGCTTTAAGGCATTTTACCTTTGGCAAACATCAAAAAGCCAAAAACCTCCATCTGACACAGACCATTCATGACAGACTTCCCACTCTGCAAATGAAATTGATTACAGCCCTAAGTCGCGCCACTTACACACCCCTAAGTCTCAGCACTGCATAGACCAAAGTCTCAAGCTGATTATTAGGTGTTTTACAGTGTTTTATGGATTTTGCAAAGACAGGAAATATAACATCATCTCAGAAGAAATTGCTTGAATCTACATTTAGAAGAAAAACTTCTTCTTAATGAAAACAGGAGCCTGAGATGTATCTGCAAGATAGAGAGTTACTCATCAAATTCTTACAGCTTCATTCAGCCTGATAAGCACAGTAAAAGAAAGACAACATTGTCAAACAAACTGGTTATTTGTCATGGCCAAAAAACCTCCTTCATCTATAAGCAGAGGGTTAAGGCGCCTCCTTCATCTACAAGCAGAGGGCGCTGGCCAATATTGACTTTAAGGATTGCAAAAGCACAGGCTTGCATTTTACTAGATAGTAAAACAATGACTCTAGGTTTTTGAGTGTAAATGATGATTAACAGGGCTAAGCTCTGAAATGTGCAAGACAAGAGAAGACAGAGTGTGTGGTTTTGTAAAGAGAATCAGTTGAGTTTTTAGTCATCATCAGGGAGCATAAAAAGGGACTCCTCAATCAAAGCAATCATAACAAACATCTCTGCAGGGGTGTTAATATGCATAGCTTCAATCAGTCTTGAACAGGAAAATACTTCAGTAAAAAGACCCCTGTGTGTTCTTTTGTTCCTATTAAAATGTGAAATACAGTCCATGGTTTCTAGATGAACATAAAGAAGAGGAAGGAAAGTAGTATACAGTCTCAGATAGGTGACATCTTGCTATCAGTCAAAGCGCCGGTGTAAGTCCAGCTGTTGCAAGCTACACTCCATTACAAAGACAGGTAGTTTCTTCAAATGCAGCAGGTTGGTGTTTTCAAGAGTTTCATTAGGAGGAAGATGGCTAATAAGAGCCTTGGTATCTGTGAAATAGGCCAGAAGTTATTCCACATCTTATATACTTGCCTCCTCTACACAAGGATAGAAACTGATTATGATCTAAGTTTTAAAAACCCTAGGACAGCATGCCAAGCTAATCAAGCATGTCTTTCTTGAAAGCAGCTTCATCCATGAACAGTTGCCTTTTCAAAATTGCTACAACAACTAGCACGAACAATCTAGTTTTCTGTCATCAAGATACATCACCATGGAAACTATTGTTCATAATAGACAAAGAGTTGTTTTGATAGATTATCAGTATTTTAGAAAGTTCAAGGAAAAAATGGGTTTTTATTATTCAACAATGGACAAAAGAGATGTTATTTTATTTGATATGTTTCCAAGGTAGAAGTGTTTTGAAAAAGGGCGCCTTTCTTAATCAATAGAAGATTGGCAAGTCTGAATACATGCAGAAATATTTGACACCTACAGTTAGGGAAAGAGTTAATGAAGAAATTAGATACATAAGTCTGTCAAACCAAGTTTAAAAAGCAAAGGGTCCTACAAGTAAGCTTACAAGCTCAGCAAATACAAGAATATTTTGGCTTAGTTCTTCAGGTTCTGGAAGTCATCAAAGGCAGAATCCACATGCCACTGCTGCAGGAGGAGACATTTCTTCAAGTAAGAAACAGTCAGAAGTCTAAAGGACATATTTCTCCAAAAGATTATGTCATTTCAAGAAGGGAAAATGGGCTTCAAAAGAGGGAATCATCACCTTTCAGTTTTGATTAAAACAAAGAGATTTAGTTTCATTTGCGAAAAGTAAGGTTTCAAATATGGATTTAAAAAGAAAACAAACCTTTTTCAAAACTTTTGAAAAGAACCCTCTCAAAGTCAAAGATCAAAGGGGACCATTGGTTTTCTATACTTCAAACAAAGATCAAAGCCATTGTCATTCCATTTTGAAATTCATCGAGCTCGAGCAAAGCCTCTTTGCTGCCCCCAAGACCAAACAAGGAAGATTGCAGCGATTTTGGAGAAGTCTGTCACATTTTCATTGCGTGACGCACCTCGAATATTGCGCGACGCGCTCAGGATAAGTTTTGCACAGGCGGTAGACTGTCACGCGACGCGCCTGTACGTGTGCGCGACGCGCCTATACACGGCGCCCGGCCGTCCCGACAGAGCCACCCGACAACCTAATTTGGCGCGGCACTCTGAAAGCCAAGCGCGTCGCGCATATGTGTGACCCTCATAAGTTATTCAAAGCGCCTCTAGAGCTGTCCTAAACGCATCAATAGGATTTTCATCATATTCTCGAGGTATTTCCATGTACCCTCTCAGTTTTTGAAAAAAATGCTAAGTGATATGAAGGGTTAAGAAGCCCTATTTTCAAGCTGTGGTATGAGGAAAAAATAGTGTTTTCCTGATTTACTGATGAAATATCAAACACCTGTGAGCTTTATTTTTATTAAAGGACCATCAAAACACCCTCACTACTGTGGTGAAGCAAGGTTGAAGCTGTCCATATACAGTTGGAGTTTGTTTGGATCAGATTAGTGCAAAGAGCAGTAGGATGTGGAGAGAGCAGTTTGTGTGAGGAAAGTCTTTCACAGTTTAAATGATGGGAGAGTGTTTGTAATATCATAACTCTATCACCTTGCCCCCTAAAACACAGTGACAGCTCACTGTGTAAATCCAATATGATTGACTATATTTATGTTGTTTAATTGCTTAAGTTGCATGCTATAAAGAAAACAGTGTGTTGAACTGCTACAAATTTTTCATACCACAGCATACAAAACTTTCAAACTTTGTCACCATATCTAAAAAAAAATGTTTTTGCTGTGTGCTGATCCGAGTTGTAAAAAACTGTGGTAAAATGCTGGATGTGCTATTAAAGGCGCCTACAGGAAAAGAAATTGTGTTAGGCTAAAAACGTTGTGTGTTTACCTTTCATAAGTCAAGAACGAGGGTGTACTTATTCTTCAAAATATCAAAGGGAAAAGGTCACTCCTATAAACCACAGAAAGGACAGTTTTTCACTGAGTATTCTACTTGACTGTTGTTGTTCTTCAAGCTTATTTTGATCAAGTTGATATTCAGATGGAGTAAAGGTTTTTTCTACAAAGGCAAGGGTTTCACATTGATAAGGTGCCTTAACTATTTGACAAGATAAACTCCTACAGGCTTTGTTGAACTGTTTGAAGCATTTTTCAAAACTCTGTCACCTGGTCACATAAACTGTGGCATCGATGGTATGCTTACATCAAGGGTTGATTGCATCAGATATAAGTTTGGTGAGTGATTGGCACACTAGGAAGGGGAAGTTTGTGAAGATTGAGGAGTTTATCAATGATTAGAAATATAAACAGGTTTTAAGCTCCAAACATCACAGAGCAAGGCAATTTTGACACTCTAAACAACATTTTCACCTAACAGTCTGTCTCCATTCCACTGTATTGTCTCTTAGTAAAAAGTCTGCTAGTTGAGATACTTTAAAGGTGGACAGGCCACTTTTTGAAAGAGCAGGGGTTTTGTATTGTAAGGAAACTTGTTTCAACCATCCAAATACATTGTTTCTCTATCAAAACAGTGAATTGACACAATTTGGCTCCAAGAAGGCAGTTTATAGACAGTGAGGCTGTTTGGTTCTTCAAAAGCACATCTAGGTCAAAATTCCTCCTAGGCAGGACATCAGGAGTGGTTCGCATAAAAGATATGAGCCAATCTCTACAGAGGAGGTTAAGGCTCATCCATCCATCCTCTTCAACTTCCATGAAGTAGGTTGTCTAGATTTCTGCCAGAAGATACAGGAGGCCAAAATTTTTTCGCCATTAACACACCTATGCGCCCTGAGGTTCCAGAACAAGAATTTCCAAGTAGCGGACCTTGATTTCAAGTTTTCTCCCAGATCAGTGTCCAAAGCCACCAAGATTCCATATCATGGCGAAAAATGGTTCAAACAGACCCATATTGACTTAGAAGATTACAAGCCTTTCATCAAGCCTGAGCATAGAGATACTTGCACTGCTATTTTTCCTTTTTCTTATCTTCTTGATAGCTATGCTCCTCTAATGAAAGTCATAATGAATTATTTCACTTGTGAAGGGAGGTTTTCTCGAGTTTATGCCTACCATGTCCGACTATTGATGCATTTCACTAGAACTAGGTAGCTAAACCTCCCTTACTATTTATACAAGAGCATCGAGAAGATGGCATCCACAGTCCAGAAGAGGACTCCATCTCTACAAATAGCCTCCCTTTTCCATCATTCTATGATCAAAATTATCATCCTACACCAGCTAGAGAAGAAAGAGATTCCATGGGATGTTTTTATCAACCACCCAGATTTCTCTATTGTTCCTCCTGTCCATATATCTCCCACCCAGCCTGTTCATTGCCCTGTACCTTTGTCCAGCAAGCCTACTCCTAGAAGGCTCAAAATTACCACAGAACAGTCAGGACAGCGGGAAGAAGGAGAGGGAAGTAGACAGCAAGAAGAGAAAGGCCATGAGCAAGAGGAAAGGGATGAAGAGCAGCAAACAGAAGATGAGGAACAGCAGCAGGACAGTGGGGAAGGTCAGCAGCAAACAGAAGATGATGAACAGCAGGTACAAGAGGAAGAGTAGCAACTTGATATTGAAGGAAAGGAACAGCAGCTTGGGCAGGAAATTGAGCAACAGCTTGAGCCACAAAATGAACAGGAACTCCAAGCACAGCAGCAGCTTGATTTTGGTGAAAAAAGGCAGCAGGTTGAAACACAAATTGAACAAGACATTGAAGTAGAACAATAAATTGATGTTGGCGAACAGGGGCAGCAAATTGAACAACAAGAACAAGACACATAGCAGCCTCAAGGAGAGCAGCAGTTTCAAGAAGATGTCAAGGGTAAAGCAGTTGTGTCTCCTCCTCCCAAAAGAACAAAGCCCAGCACAGCAAGGAAGAAAGGGCCTAAGGCTGCCACTCTAAAAGTGACAAAAGATGTCCCTAGCAAAAGAAAATCTCCCAAGGAACCCCTCACTAGCATGCCAAGGAGGAAAAGTGCAAGATTGGCCTTCAAAGGGAAAAGCAAGGTTGGAGAAAGTAAAAAACATGGAGGTGCATTCGCTGTCATCCCAATCCAAAGCGATGAAAGCGATAATGAAGCCCGCATTCTTGAAAACCTCCTAATCCATAGAGAGGGACAAATTGAGGCATTGGAGAATGATCTTCAACGGGCAAGGAACTTCAACTATTTCTTGGAGACCCAAAATAAACAAATGAATGTCCATTTAGTTGTTCATGAAGCACGGGCAATCAAATACAAGAATGAAGCAGCTAAAGTGCAAATGAGGATAGAGGAGCTCATTGGTGATTTTGATGAGGAAGAAGAGGGAGACCAGCCTAGGCGGAAGAGGCCTAGGACCATAGGGCTTAAAAGAGCCCTGGAAAAGCAAAAAGAGGAAGAACAGGCCCATCTTCAATCCTTTCCCCTCACTGCACTCCTTGAGCAAGAAATTGAAGAAAATAAGGAGGCATGGCTAGAAAGAGCCAATAAACACTTGGAAATGAAACTTGAAAGGGAAAACAGAGACCTGGAGCTACAAAGGAAAAGGACACAGCATTATCAAATATTGAATCAGTTCGCCCGGCGCAAGCTAAAGGCCACCCAAGAGAAATTGAAGAAAGCAAAGGGGAAGTGCCCGGCACGGAAAGAGGAGAAAGGCACATCATCACTTGAAATTTTGGCCTTAGCTTCAGAGCATGTCGCTAGGGACCCTTGAGGGTCATGCGCGTCAATTTTAGGCCCATTTTGACAACTTTTTGTTTTTTGGCATTTTTTGAGTTTTTGGTCGAAAACTCATAAATTCACCATTTCATTTTGAGGATTTGTCAAGGGAGGAGGATGATACCATTTGATGCCATAATTTCATGATCATGTCCTCAGCGATTTTCAGAGGATTTGGAGATCATTCGCCCCCTCAAAATGGCGAAAAATGCTCACTTTTTGCACATTCTGCCCGGCATATCAGCAATCTGCAATTTTCTGGCTTTTTATTACCGGTGCACAGATTTGAGACTTCAGGCACTAGATTGAGATTTTAGTTGCCGGAACAACATCATAGTCTCAACGAGCTATCATATTTTGTTTGAGCATGTTAGGTGTTTTGCTCACTTGTTTAAATCAGGGACCTTTTTCTGATATAAATTTGAAGTATTTTTGTAATTTTTGAACCTCAAAAATCTGCTTTTTCCAAATGTGCGTTTAGCTATTTTTGCACTTGGAAAATGATGTAAAGTCAATATAATTCCCATTTTTAGCATTTTTTTAGATATTTTATGGGATATTTTGTGCCTTGGGCTTTGTAAAGCCTCAAGGACAAGTTTAGATATTTTGATTAGGCCAATGAGGATGGAAGTTGAACCATGAGGTTTTCCTCACTTGAGCCTATTTATTCCACAAGCTCTCATTTGTAAACAAGGCTGAACTTGAGAAGAGAAGCAATATAGTGGTCATATGAGCTTTGGAGAAAATACTTGTGCTATGCTTTTGGATTTCCTCTTGAATTTTCTTGGATGGATGATGAAGGATTGTTGATGGATTCCATGACATCGTAGAATGGTATAGTGTTTCTTGCTTTGTTGTTGTCTTCTAGTTTTCATTCATAATACATTTTTCTTGCTTGCTATAGATCAGTGGAGAATAAATTTGAGATATGCCCATGGAGACACCTCAAATTTCCTGAATCTTCATAGCTTTTATGTTTTCTTCTTCCCTAGTTATATTAAAGAATTCTTAACTGCTCTTTAATAACTTGAGGATATTGTTGCTAGTTTCATTAATAGTTCTATGCATGTTGAGTAGGATGTATGGTGTGCCCTGCTTACCTATGACTGTCCATAGTTCCATACATGACGCTATCTCTTTGACTGATTAAGATTATCATTTTGTTTGAACCAAGGAGGCCTAGTCCCGATCTAGCCCTTTGCCTAAAAACTATGAAAGCTTGTTTTTCAAAGTGCCCAATAACTTAAATATTGTGTTTAGGCATTCCGGAATAGTGTTTTGAGTTGTTAGTCCATCTTATGTGTTTTCCCCAAAGTCTGATAGCCATTTCCCAAAGTTAGAGGGTCTTATACTTCTGTGCATGGCTTGAAAGTTTGTTTCTATGCGTTGATTAGTTTATAGTTATATTTTGCATGATTAAGGGTTTTCTTTACCATGTTTATGTTATCTATTGAACCAGTGATGCTTGAAACTCTTTGTTGTTCACAAACTTGATGTCCATTTACTCCATTTTTCCCTAAGATCCTTTCTACCTTGAATCAAATCGGCCCTTCAACAGCCTTGTATCGTCATCTAATAGCTTTCTTGACCTTTTGACCCCATAGCCCAGTTAATCTACATCTTTTTATCTATTTTATATCTTTGATCAGTTTCATCCCTCACAACTTAAAAAACAAAAATCAAAAGCTTACTTCATAACTAGCCTAAAATCTGAATACAATAAGCGAAAACACCGATATATTTTACATATAATAGAGAGAGCCCTCTCTGAGTCCAGGAAGGCTAGGTCCTCGGGCTCCAAAGCTTGGTTTGATGTTACATCGTCATTTGGCTCACCAATCGGCCAAATCATGGGAACCTAACATAATGGCGATCACAGTGGGACATATTGAGTACATGACAGTCTAGAAAAATTTTATATACTCCTTAGTCCTTCAACTTTTAACTTAAACCATCAGCCTTTAGAATCATTTAGTGTAAACTCTCTATTTCACCATCTTAGCAAAGTGATGAATCAGGTTTATAAAACTCTTACATCCTAGGCTGCACATAAAACTCAGAAAAAACCACAAAAAATTCCCTTAGATTGGTTTTGGTCAATATTGGTGGTGGACCATACACACATATCTCGAAAACAACCAATTTCCACCTAGCGACTCCACTAACCTCTAGTAGGCCTTACTATTTTACCGAAATCTAGGTTACTATCCGATAGACCTATCCCATTGCTCACTAACATAGCAGGAGATGGTGGAACACTGAGTACATGATAGTCTAGCAAACTCTTATAGACTCTTTGGTCTTTTAGATACTTAAACAAGCAAGCAGTCCATAGACCCATTTAGAGTAAACTCTTTTTGTTCTCATCACCCTAGCGAAGTGTTGAAACAAGTCTAGGATACTTTAAACCATAGGCTGCACATAAAACTCAGAAAATCCAAAACATTTCCAGATTAGTTACCAGTGGTGGACCATAGCTATATTCACAAAAACAACCCAGATCCACCTGGCGACTCCACTAATCCATCCCTTTTATTTTGACCATCCTTCACCTTAGTAGAACTTTAGAGAGACCACTCATCCAGAACATTCACCAATACCATTCTTTCTAAACTCTAGATCCAAAATCTGGCTTCACGAAGAATCAACACTAGATCCCATCCAGACCCAAACCCCCTATCATAGTAGATGACCCAGAGAATATTCTTTGGCAAGCTTCCGAAACTGACCATATAGCTACTGGTAGATCCATCCGTAAAACAAGATCAGTACCTAAACATCTCACTATCCTACCAGATTCACCTTTTGATTTAGAGTCATCAAAAACTCTTCTCAGAAGCAAATAATATAGTAAGATAAACTTTGACGATCTTGAAACCCTAGACCAATCACACAGTCATAGTAGAGAAGCCTCACCTTCCACCCCCCCTGACTTTCAGCTTCTTCATTACATTGGCTCCCACCATCCCAGATCATCTCAAAACCAGATCACTAGTCCAAGTTCATCCGCCACACCTGTTCAAACCACCTCATCTCATCCCACTAGTCCTCATCTTGTACATCATCCATTAGCTCCCGCCATGGAAGCCTGGTACGCACCTTTGGTGTTGCCACCGCCTTTGGCTCCTCTCCCAAATAAATATCAAGACAAAATCCCACACTTTACTGGAGAAGACACCACCACACCTCAACAGCATATAAGCAGGATGATTGATGCTTATGAATACCTGGAGGTACAAGACGAGACCGTCAGAATGATAATATTCGCCCAAAGCCTGGGTGGTGAACCCAAAACATGGTTCAAAATCTTGACTCCAAACAACATCCACAACATCCCAGAACTACATCAAATCTTCAGAAATAGGTGGGAAATCTGAAGGAACCCTATTCAAATCCTGTCAGAATATAACAACCTAAAACGGGAAAATGGGGAAAGTGTCCAGGCATACTGCACTAGGTTCAATAATGTGTATAACGCCCTCCCGCCTCACTTCAAACCCCCACTTGGTTAATCTTGGCAAAATTCCCCGAGGGTTTTGATCCAGACATGACATATCATCTGAGAGACAAGGATCCCCCTACCCTAGAGGAAATGCAACAAATAGCCATAAAAACAGAAGCCAACTTAGCAGAAAAAAGAGCCAGGACTAGATTAGAAGGAAAAATCCCATATAGAGATAAGGTCTCCACTTCATCTCCTTCCCTAGATCCTAGAATAGATGGCCTGATCAAATCCATGACAAAGATGTGGGAAAAAATGAGTGAAAAAGTGCCTCCTAGGGACAACCAACCAAACCCTCAAAACCGGAAACAAGGCTTTAGAAAACATCAGTCTCAAAATAAACCAAGAGGAAATGATCAACAAATCAGACCATCCTTCAGTGAGAATTATGTTGATGAAGAGAATAAGGATACCGCACCCATTGATGAAAATCATTGGAAACTCATAGGTTCTGATAACGAGAGTAAGGTTTACCTCACAGAAGAAGAGCAATAGTTATGCTCCCCAAGTCAGGATGAAACCAACTATGAAGATCTCGAAGATCCTGCCATAGATTTTCAGAATGCCATTATAGAAGCACATAGGCAGTATAACCTTAGAAGCAGAAAAAACCAAGACCACTCCAAGAAGAGTAGCCCTGACACTGCTAAAACCTCTGACACCATCCTTAAAAAAGCCATGGATAGCAACAAAATTGTGGCCAAGGAAATTGACCAAAACAAAGATAAAGCTATTCAAACAAGTCTTAGCTCGGATACTCCTAGTACCTCCAAAAAGACTCCCGAGGCCACTGTGTCAAACAAGGTCTCAAACCAAAATCAACAAATTAAGAGCATAGAAAAGGTCATGTCCGAAAAAGCTGAAACAAATCTGCCCAAACTACAAACTCCTTTTAGTTTCGAAGGGGAAGTTTCCGAAATAAAAATTACCATACCCGTTACCGAGCTAATAACTGTAGATAGGTATAGATCTCAAATTTTCAAAGTTTTTGACATAGGGAGCGAGGAAGATACTTTAAATCTAACTGAAAACAAACCCGAGCTCTTATTCGGCCCGAAAATAGAAGGTCAATACCAAGAAGGATCTGTTTCTCCTTCCTATGTGAGCCTGAACATACGGGACAATATATTACATAATGCCATGTTAGATTCTGGTGCCTCCCATAACCTCATGCCTAAAGCAGTCATGGAAAACCTGGGACTAGAAGTAACTCAACCTCTAGTAACTCAAGCAGTCATGGAAAAAAATACTCCCATTTATTCCACTCATTCCAATTTAGATTCTTTTATCTTATACAATGAAAGTGATATAAACAAGCATATAATGGAAAAGGAAGAAGTTCTCAAACCATCAGAAACGCATTTTCCGTTACTAGATGCAGAAACTAATAACCAAAACTTCTCTGATCTTTCTCCTGTTAATCTTGCATATCATAAGTCAGAAAATAGATTTGTAAATCAAGTTGAAGAAAAGCAATCTGGCATTCCAATGTACAT
Organism: Pinus albicaulis; assembly: GCA_034641835.2. Taxonomy (NCBI): domain Eukaryota; kingdom Viridiplantae; phylum Streptophyta; class Pinopsida; order Pinales; family Pinaceae; genus Pinus; species Pinus albicaulis. The sequence goes on along the minus strand of JAXQQM020075649.1, from coordinate 66,014 downwards.
GGATGGTGACATTGCTTATGTTAATGATTCTCAAATGTTTGATCAATATGTTGACTTATATGATTTCCAAACAGAAGCTAACTTTGCAGAAGATTCAATTTTTGATTTTCGGGAGGAAGCTCAATTTCATAAACTTGAGAAAAGTGAGCAGCTATTACAGGTCATATATAACACTGATAAGGAGAGCCTTGAAAGTTCAGAAGTAAGTGAAGAGTCTCAAACTCTTGACTCTACTTCACTTCAGTCCGTCAAATATAAGATTCACATAATTGGAAATCAACTGTTTTTCATCTTTGACAATGAGGTTGAGAAGGATGATGAAATTCTTGAGCAAGTTATAAATAAAAAGTTTTTTCCTGAAATGGTTGAAGAAGTCACATTGGATAGGGAATATTCCTTAACTCCATATTTGTAGCCACCAAGTTCCATTGAGTTACAAATTGCAGATGAAGAAGTAGAGGCTGATAAACACATGAGAGTTGTCACATTGTCCTTTCAAGATAATTTACTATCAAAGTGTATCCTTGCTCATCAACCTGATAACCTTCACACAGTGTTCATCCCACCCTATCAAAACACATCAGCTTGGCAAGAAAACTACACTGCAATATGTGATGAGTCTGACATTTCAAGTGATCAGGAGCAGAAGGAAGAGTTGCTTTACCGGGAGAGTCCCAAATATAGTCAAGTGGAAGAAAGAGTAGTCCCGAATGAAGCCTATATCTCAAATCCTCTAGATCAAGTATTATTCCAAGATCCATTTGTTGTTTTCCTTGAGAAATCTGAAAGAGTAGTCTTGAATGAAGCCTATATCTCAAAACCTCTAGATCAGGTATTTTTTCAAGATCCATCTGTTGTTTTCCTTGAGAAGTCTAAAAGAGTAGTGGGTTCTATCATAAACACGTTGCTACCAAGAATGAGAAAAAGCTTAAGCACTACTGTCCAAAAACTAGCCAAATGGGAGTGGTCTTTTCAGTACTTTAACATCATGAAAGAACTAAACCAGAATCACCCATTTGATCATCTACTTGACTGGTTACATTGGAAAGAAGAGTTCACCAAATGAATGTATGTTGTGTACAGTTTAGATTAGGATAGGTAGATAGTTAAAACTCAGCCTTGTGAGCACTTTTTTCATTTGTAGTTTGTTTGAAGAAAAAGTGAAAAATCAGAAAATACAAAAACAGTGAAAAGTAGAAAAAGAGGGCAGTTTCTAAAAAGCAGTGGTAAAGCCCCATGTTCCAAAAAACAGTCCTTCGGAAAGCGCGCAAGTCTAAATGCCGCTACTAGTACTTCAAGGTCTTGTTCAGCTATCTAGCCTAATCATAGCTGAGCATGTTTAAATTTATTTGCTGATAAGTTAGTGAGTGAAAAAGATGGTCAACATTGTGTAAGATTCACTTATCACAGACAGTAGATTAGGGAGAGATTCTGGTTCCACATGCCTAAAACATAACCAAAGAGAGAAGCAAGGGATGAAAAACACATTGTACATCTTAGCTCCGCTTTTCTAAATTTCCTTTATGCAGAATAATATTTGTGTGTAGCTTGTCCTTATCATGCCGCAAATACATGACAAATCAGATTGTCTAATCCTGATTTGATCATCTTTTAAATTTCGTGTTTTAGATTAGAGAACAAAATCCTGTCAAACTGCTTAATCTTGACAGTTGATCTAGCATAGGTAGAGTAATGAAGGAGTTCATCAGTTTAATCTGAACTCCCGACAGATATAAGAGTAGAAATAGATAGGTTCATTTTGCAAAAATAAAAATATACATTGTCAAAGGGCTGCTAGTTCAAATGCGCCAAAGAGAAGAAAAAATGTTAGGAAAGATAGTGGGTAGGTAGAAATATCATTGATGTTAACCATGCTGTCACTTTTCAGAAATAACATCAAAGAAGGGTGAAATTTTGTGCCAATGGGTAAGGCACTGGTCTTCATAAGCCAAAGATCTAAATTCTTGACACCTCCTGACGAGGAGCTGCCCTCCCCAAATGGAGCCACTGTTAGTCATCAGTATTTTTCACTTGTTAGTGATGACTAGATCCATAGCTGAGTTTTCTAGAAGCTGATCTTTATATGTCAATTTGTCATCTAGAAAACCCTCATAAAACTTTTTTTCGCCCTCCTAATTTTCAGTCCGCCCATGTCAAAGTTAAAACTCATTATCACTATCCTATCTAGCTTCAGCCCTACTGGTCTTCCCATCAGCTCTAAAAGGCAAATCCAAGTCTGTTTCAAAAGCCTCCCCTAAGTTAGGAAGTGGCGCTTTAAAGCATTTTACCTTTGGAAAACATCAAAAAGCCAAAAACCTCCATCTGATATAGACCATTCATGACAGACCTCCCACTCTGCAAATGAAATTGATTACAACCCTAAGTCACGCCACTTACACACCCCTAAGTCTCAGCACTGCATAAACCACAGTCTCAAGCTGATTATTAGGTGTTTTACAGTGTTTTATGGATTCTACAAAGACAGGAAATATAACATCATCTCAGAAGAAATTTCTTGAATCTACATTTAGAAGAACAGCTACTTCTCCATGTAAACATGAGCCTGAGATATATCTGCAAGACAGAGAGTTACTCATCAAGACCTTGCAGCTTCCTTTCAACATGAAATCACAGTAAAAGAAAGACACCACTGTCAAACAGACTGGTAATTTGTCATGGCCAAGAACCTCCTTCATCTACAAGCAGAGGGTTAAGACGCCTCCTTCATCTACAAGCAGAGGGCGCTGGCCAATATTGACTTTAAGGATTGCAAAAGCACAGGCTTGCTTTTTACTAGACGGTAAAACAGTGACTCTAGGTTTCTGAGTGTAAATGATGATTATAACAGTGCTAAGATCTGAAATGTGCAAGGCAAGAGGAGACAGAGTGTGTGGTTTTGTAAAGAGAATCAGTTGAGGTTTCAGTCATCATCAGGGCTCATCAAAAAGGGGACTCCTTAATCAAAGCTATCATAACAAACATCTCTACAGGGGTGTTAAGATGCATAGCTTCAATTAGTCTTAAACAGGAAAATACTTCAGTGAAAAGACCCCTGTATGTTATTTTGTTCCTGTTGAAAGCTGAAATACAGTCCATGGTCTCTGGATGAACATAAAGAAGAGGCAGGAAAGTAGTATACAGTCTCAGACAGGTGACATCTTGCTATCAGTCAAAGCGCTGGTGTAAGTCCAGCTGTTGCAAGCTACACTCCATTACAAAGATAGGTAGTTTCTTCAAATGCAGCAGGTTGATGTTTTCAAGAGTTTCATTAGGAGGAAGATGGATAATAAAAGCCTTGGTATCTGTGAAATAGGCCAGCAGTTATTCCACATCTTATACACTTGCCTCCTCTACACAAGGACAAAAACTGATTATGATCTGAGTTTTAAAAACCCTAGGACAGCAGGCCAAGCTAATCAAGCATGTCTTTCTTGAAAGCAGCTTCATCCATGAACAGTTTCCTTTTCAAAATTGCTACAACAACTGGCACAAACAATCTAGGTTTCTGTCATCAAGATACATCACCATTGAAACTATTGTTCATAATAGACAAAGAGTTGTTTTGATAGACTGTCAGTTTTGTTTTAGAAAGTTTGAAGAAAAAAATGGGTTTTCATTATTCAATGGACAGAGACATTATATGATATGTTTTGAGCAGAGAAGTGTATTGAAGAAGGGCGCATTTCTTAATCAATAGAAGATTGGCAAAGTCTGAATACATGTAGAAATATTTGACACCTACAGTTAGGGAAAGAGTCGATGAAGAAATTAGATACAGAAGTCTGTCAAACCAAGTTTAAAAAGAAAAGGGTCCTACAAGTAAGCTTACAAGCTCAGCAAATACAAGAATATTTTGGCTTAGTTCTTCAGGTTCTAGAAGTCATCAAAGGCAGAATCCACATGCCACTGTTGCAGGAGGAGACATTTCTTCTAGTAAGAAACAGTCAGAAGTCTAAAGGACATATTTCTCCAAAAGATTATGTCATTTCAAGAAGGGAAAATGGGCTTCAAAAGAGGGAATCATCACCTTCGAGTTTTGATTAAAACAAAGAGATTTAGTTTCATTTGCGAAAAGTAAGGTTTCAAATATGGATTTAAAAAGAAAACAAACCTTTTTCAAAAATTTTGAAAAGAACCCTCTCAAAGTCAAAGATCAAAGGGGACCATTGGTTTTCTATACTTCAAACAAAGATCAAAGCCGTTGTCATTCCATTTTGAAATTCATCGAGCCCGAGCAAAGCCTCTTTGCTGCCCTCAAGACCAAACAAGGAAGATTGGAGCGAATTTGGAGAAGTCTGTCACATTTTCATTGTGCGATGCGCCTGGAATATTGCGTAATGCGCTCAGGAGAAGTTTTTCACAAGCGGTAGACTGTCGCGCGATGCGCCTGTACGTGTGCGCGACACGCCTGTACACGGTGCCCAGCCGACCCGACAGAGCCACCCAACAACCTAATTTGGCGCGGCACTCTGAAAGCCAAGCGCATCGCACATATGTGTGACCCTCATAAGTTATTCAAAGCGCCTCTAGAGCTGGCCTAAACGCATCAATAGGATTTTCATCATATTCTCAAGGTATTTCCATGTACCCTCTCAGTTTTTGAAAAAAATGCTAAGTGATATGAAGGGTTAAGAAGCCCTGTTTTCAAGCTGTGGTATGAGGACAAAATAGTGTTTTCCTGATTGACTGATGAAATATCAAACACCTGTGAGCTTTATTTTTATTAAAGGACCATCAAAACACCCTCACTACCATGGTGAAGCAAGGTTGAAGCTGTCCATATACAGTTGGAGTTTGTTTGGATCAGATTAGTGCAAAGAGCGATAGGATGTGGAGAGAGTAGTTTGTGTGAGGAAAGTCTTTCACAGTTTAAGTGATGGGAGAGTGTTTGTAATATCATAACTCTATCGCCTTTCCCCCTAAAACACAGTGACTGCTCACTGTGTAAATCCAATATGATTGACTATATTTATGGTGTTTAATTGATTAAGTTGCATGCTATAAAGAAAACAGTGTGTTGAACTGCTACAAATTTTTCATACCACAGCATACAAAACTTTCAAACTTTGTCACCATATCTGAAAAATAGTGTTTTTGATGTGCGGTGATCCGAGGTGTAAAAAACTGTGGTAAAATGTTGGATGTGCTATTAAAGGCGCCTATAGGAAAAGAAATTGTGTTAGGCTAAAAACGTTGTGTGTTTACCTTTCATAAGTCAAGAACGAGGGTGTACTTATTCTTCAAAATATCAAAGGGCAAAGGTCACTCCTATAAACCACAGAAAGGACAGTTTTTCACTGAGTATTCTACTTGACTATTTTTGTTCTTCAAGCTTATTTTGATGAAGTTGATATTCAGATGGAGTAAAGGTTTTTTCTACAAAGGCAAGGGTTTCACATTGATAAGGTGCCTTAACTATTTGACAAGATAAACTCCTACAGGCTTTGTTGAACTGTTTGAAGCATTTTTCAAAACTCTGTCACCTGGTCACATAAACTGTGGCATCGACGGTATGCTTACATCAAGGGTTGATTGCATCAGATATAAGTTTGTTGAGTGATTGGCACACTAGGAAGGGGAAGTTTGTGAAGATTGAGGAGTTTATCAATGATTAGAAATATAAACAGGTTTTAAGCTCCAAACATCATAGAGCAAGGCAATTTTGACACTCTAAACAGCATTTTCACCTAACAGTCTGTCTCCGTTCCACTGTATTGTCTCTTAGTAAAAAGTCTGCTAGTTGAGATACTTTAAAGGTGGACAAGCCACTTTTTGAAAGAGCAGGGGTTTTGTATTGTAAGGAAACTTGTTGCAATCATCCAAATACATTGTTTCTCTATCAAAACAGTGAATTGACACAGTTTGGCTCCAAGAAGGCAGTTTATAGACAGTGAGGCTGTTTGGTTCTTCAAAAGCACATCTAGGTCAAAATTCCTCCTAGGCAGGACAACAGGAGTGGTTCGCATAAAAGATATGAGCCAATCTCTACAAAGGAGGTTAATGCTCATCCATCCATCCTCTTCAACTTCCATGAAGTAGGTTGTCTAGATTTCTGCCAGAAGATACAGGAGGTCAAAAGTTTTTCGCCATTAACACTCCTATGCGCCCTGAGGTTCCAGAACAAGCATTTCCAGGTAGTGGACCTTGATTTCAAGTTTTCTCCCAGATCAGTGTCCAAAGCCACCAAGATTCCATATCATGGCGAAAAATGGTTTAAACAGACCCATCTTGACTTAGAAGATTACAAGCCTTTCATCAAGCCTGAGCATAGAGATACTTGCACTGCTATTTTTCCTTTTTCTTATCTTCTTGACAGCTATGCTCCTCTAATGAAAGTCATAATGAAGTATTTTACTTGTGAAGGGAGGTTTGCTCGAGTTTATGCCTACCATGTCCGACTATTGATGCATTTCACTAGAACTAGGCAGCGAAACCTCCCTTACTATTTATACAAGAGCATCGAGAAGATGGCATCCACAGTCCAGAAGAGGACTCCATCTCTACAAATAGCCTCCCTTTTCCATCATTCTCTGATCAAAATTATCATCCTACACCAGCTAGAGAAGAAAGAGGTTCCATGGGATGTTTTTATCAACCACCCAGATTTCTCTATTGTTCCTCATGTCCATATATCTCCCACCCAGCCTGTTCATCGCCCTGTACCTTTGTCCAGCAGGCCTACTCCTAGAAGGCTCAAAATTACCACAGAATAGTCAGGACAACAGGAAGAAGGAGAGGGAAGTAGACAGCAAGAAGAGAAAGGTCATGAGCAAGAGGAAAGGGATGAAGAGCAGCAAACAGAAGATGAGGAACAGCAGCAGGACAGTGGTGAAGGTTAGCAGCGAACAGAAGATGATGAACAACAGGTACAAGAGGAAGAGCAGCAGCTTGATATTGAAGGACAGGAACAGCAGCTTGGGCAGGAAATTGAGCAACAACTTGAGCCACAAAATGAACAGGAAATCCAAGCACAGTAGTAGCTTGATTTTGGTGAAAAAGGGCAGCAGTTTGAAACACAAATTGAACAAGGCATTGAAGTAGAACAACAAATTGATGTTGGCGAACAGGGGCAGCAAATTGAACAGCAAGAAGAAGACACACAGCACCCTCAAGGAGAGCAGCAGTTTCAGGAAGATGTCAAGGGTAAAGCAGTTGTGTCTCCTCCTCCCAAAAGAAAAAAGCCCAGCACAGCAAGGAAGAAAGGGCCTAAGGCTGCCACTCTAAAAGTGACAAAAGTTGTCCCTAGCAAAAGAAAATTGCCCAAGGAACCCCTCACTAGCATGCCAAGGAGGAAAAGTGCAAGATTGGCCTTCAAAGGGAAAAGCAAGGTTGGAGAAAGTAAAAAACATGGAGGTGCATTGGCTGTCATCCCAATCCAAAGCGATGACAGCGATAATGAAGCCCTCATTCTTGAAAACCTCCTAATCCATAGAGAGGGACAAATTGAGGCATTGGAGAATGATCTTCAGCGGGCAAGGAACTTCAACTATTTCTTGGAGACCCAAAATAAACAAATGAATGTCCATTTAGCTGTTCATGAAGCACGGGCAATCAAATACAAGAATGAAGCAGCTAAAGTGCAAATGAGGATAGAAGAGCTCATTGGTGATTTTGATGAGGAAGAAGAGGAAGACCAGCCTAGGCGGAAGAGGCCTAGAACCATAGGGCTTAAAAAAGCCATGGAAAGGCAAAAAGAGGAAGAACAGGCCCATCTTCAATCCTTTCCCCTCACTGCCGTCCTTGAGCAAGAAATTGAAGAAAATAAGGAGGCATGACTAGAAAGAGCCAATAAACACTTGGAGATGAAACTTGAAAGGGCAAACAGAGACCTGGAGCTGCAAAGGAAAAGGACACATCATTATCAAAGATTGAATCAGTTCGCCCGACGCAAGCTAAAGGCCACCCAAGAGAAATTGAAGAAAGCAAAGGGGAAGCGCCCGACACGGAAAGAGGAGAAAGGCACATCAGCACTTGACATTTTGGCCTCAGCTTCGGAGCATGTTGCTAGGGACCCTTGAGGGTCATGCGCACCAATTTTGGGCCCATTTTGACAACTTTTTGTTTTTTGGCATTTTTTGAGTTTTTGGTCAAAAACTCATAAATTCGCCATTTCATTGATCATGTCCTTAGCTATTTTCAGAGCATTTTGAGATCATTCACCCCCTCAAAACGGCGAAAAATGCTCACTTTTTGCACATTCTGCCCGGCATATCAGCAGTCTACAATTTTCTGGCTTTTTACACATAGGTACAGATTTGGAAGACTTCTAGGCATCAGATTGAGGTAATTTTAATTGCATCAGAAAGTAGACACTCATAGATTTCCAACGAGCTATCATGAGCCTCGTTTCGACACCGGGAAGGCTGCCAATTGTTTCCAGCAAGTCAGGGGACCTTTTTCTGATATAAATCTGAAGTATTTTTGTAATTTTTGAACCTCAAAAATCTGCTTTTTCCAAATGTGCGTTTAGCTATTTTTACACTTGGAAAATGATCCAAAGTCAATTAAATTCCACTTTTTAGCAATTTTTAGATATTTTATGAGATATTTTTGTGCCTTGGGCTTTGCAAAGCCTCAAGGACAAGTTTAGATATTTTGATTAGGCCAATGAGGATGGAAGTTGAACCATGAGGTTTTCCTCACTTGAGCCTATTTATTCCACAAGCTCTCATTTGTAAACAAGACTGAACTTGAGAAGAGAAGAAATATAGTGGTCATATGAGCTTTGGAGAAAATACTTGTGCTATGCTTTTGGATTGCCTCTCTAATGTTCTTGGATGGATGATGAAGGATTGTTGATGGTTTCCATGACATGGTAGAATGGTATAGTGTTTCTTGCTTTGTTGTTGTCTTCTAGTTTTCATTCATAATACATGTTTCTTGCTTGATATAGATTAGTGGAGGATAAATTTGACATATGCCCATGGAGGCACCTCAAATTTCCTGAATCTTCATAGCTTTTATGTTTTCTTCTTCCCTAGTTATATTAAAGAATTCTTAACTGCTCTTTAATAACTTGAGGATATTGTTGCTAGTTTCATTAATAGTTCTATGCATGTTGTGTAGGATATATGGTGTGCCCTGCTTACCTATGACTGTCCATAGTTCCATACATGAAGCTATCTCTTTGACTGATTAATATTATCATTTTGTTTGAACCAAGGAGGCCTAGTCCCGATCTAGCCCTTTGCTTAAAAAATATGAAAGCTTGTTTTTCAAAGTGCCCAATAACTAAAAGACTGTGTTTAGGCGTTCCGGCATAGTGTTTTGAGTTGTTAGTCCATCTTATGTGTTTTCCCCAAAGTCTGATAGACATTTCCCAAAGTTAGAGGGTCTTATACTTCTATGCATGGCTTGAAAGTTTGTTTCTATGCGTTGATTAGTTTATAGTTACATTTTGCATGATTAAGGGTTTTCTTTACCATGTTTATGTTATCTATTGAACCAGTGATGCTTGAAACTCTTTGTTTTTCACAAACTTGATGTCCATTTACTCCATTTTTCCCTAAGATCCTTTCTACCTTGAATCAAATCGGCCCTTCAACAGCCTTGTATCGTCATCTAATAGCTTTCTTGACCTTTTGACCCCATAGCCCAGTTAATCTACATCTTGTTATCTATTTTATATCTTTGATCAGTTTCATCCCTCACAACTTAAAAAACAAAAATAAAAAACTTACTTCATAACTAGCCTAAAATCAGAATACAATAAGCGAAAACACCGATATCTTTTACATATAATAGAGAGAGCCCTCTCTGAGTCCAGGAAGGCTAGGTCCTCGGGCTCCAAAGCTTGGTTTGATGTTACATCATCATTTGGCTCACCAATCGGCCAAATCACGGGACCCTAACAGAAATAACATTATGTGGGCAAGAAATGAGGTTCAAAGCCAATGTTTTCATTGATGTTGTAAAATCTATAATTGGATGTTGTTTTTTACTACAGGAAAAGGGGACAAGAATATGAGAAGACCAATTAACAAATAATGGACATGCATAGAGATATTTGTGGGAGTTGGCCAATGCAGATTGATCAAAAACATACAGATGGGAAACAACTAAGGATACACATTCGTTTAGTATAAGCATCAAAAAACTATATAGTTAAAATAGGGATATGGAATTTTTGGTTTTTTACTGATGTTTCCCAAATAGTAATGGTGAATGTGATGATTGTGAATCTAAATAATCAATTGATAGATGAGATTGTGTATATTTCCCGATTGACCAACATATAACCACTTAATTATTCCATTTTGGAGAGGAACAATCAACTATTTCACTTGATTATGATCATGTATCAAATCTCATACAAGTGTGATGAATTAATATTTTATTAACTTTCGATTAACAAGAATGAATGTAGTACAAATTCTTGATCTAGTGGACTAATGTGATGGAACTACGTTTCTTCAAGGGTATATAAACATCGCGGTTTCCTCAAAAGATAATGGATTTTCCATTTACTATTATTGGTTGGAAAATTTATTAAAGGGAAAGAATAGATTTAATGTATTAGTAGCTAACTCCAAAATCATTACCTTTCTTATTGGATTGATGGTTATTAAGTGAGAATGTATACAAAAAATGAAAAAAAATCGAATAAAGGTGTTTATGTATACCAAGATTATAGACCAAATCAAACTGCATACTACTATACAAAATGAGGTGTTGTGAAAAAATTCCTTTCACAAATAATGTCAGAGAATAATTGATCAAAGCTACAATAATTCCTAGATCATACTAAGAAACAAAATGTTGCAAGAAGGTTTATATTTCACCCACATGAATCATGTTTTTTTCTATAATCCGCAATATTTAGCCTAGGGGACCTCTGTTAAATAGGAGGCTATGTTGAAGTGTATTTAAGGAATAAATGAAAATATTACATTTGGTAGTGTGGCAATAGTTTCTAGAAGAGGGAAAATGGTAGGAAAAAACTCATAGGTTTGTTAGTTACAACCTCTATTTTGCACTAGAGGTCTCTTTGTCTAGGAATTAATGATGAAGGGGGAGTTTTATTTCATGAGAGTGAGAGAAATATTCATTGTGTCCTATGTGGTTGTCTCGTTATATGTAGTATAATTATTGAACCATGTGTAATAAGTCTTCTTCTATGCAAAATAAATTTTGTCTGAGTTGTACTCTATGTTCACTATGTTCGATCATTTTAGCATTGTGTTAGTATTATGTGGAGTAAACTATTGAGTGGTTGTATGCTTTATATCACAGAGAAAGGGATTTCAATTTTTTTTTTAATTTCTTTTTAAGGATTTAGATATTGAATTCTTGTTTAAGGCCAAGTATTTATTGCGAGCTTTGCACCAATTAATGTGTAGTCCAAATTGTTGTCATCTCCCACTCAATTCTGAGGTCTCATTTCTTGGATATTCAAACATTTAATTTCCCTAAATAGTGACTCAAATTACCAAGCATATTAAGGTAATTTGAATGTTGTGTAGAAATTAGCTGAATAAATCACTTATTCACTGAAGATTAACCTGGTCATATATCAATTTCAAATTGCATACATAACACATAACCTTCTTCTACAATTAATTGTCACATGCGGAAATAACAGAAGCAATCTCACATCGATTCAATCACACATTAACTCGGTATGTATAGGGAAAGCCTATGTTGAAAACCCGCGGCTATTGTGTATATTATAATGGAGAAATCAAGTAACCAAACAAGTACAATGTCCTCACAAGTATAGAGTACTCTCTCATGAAGTTACTCACAATCTAGCTTGGTTTTGAACAAGTCTCGGGTTGAAAACACACCACTAACCTTGCCTCTGTTACGCAATCATGGCACCTTATGTAGAGGTTCAAGGTTCGAATCCACCTTGACTACGCAATTGTCATGGACAATTCCTCCAAGTGTAATGCAAATCTCATGCAAAACATAAATCTATGTTTGATAGCTTTACTCACCCTTTCATCTACCTCTTCCATGGTCTCCAACGGGCGAGTCATACCAGCATGTGGCGGGCGAAGTGTTCTTGAGTTGATAATGAGTTAATATTTAGTAAATTAAATATTATTTAATTTACTCACTCATATCTGGTTGATTAGTTGGTTAACTAATCACTTCAGGTTCAACGCTAAAACAAAACGGACACAACTCCACTACTTGTGGTTAACTCCCCTCCCAAAACTCCACCTTGCACCGAAGTCTAGCGAAGCGGCCATGCAAGATGCCATCAAACCCTAGAGACCCGTGATTCCTTGTGTCGATTTATGAGCCACCTCCATGACTCAACCTAAAGTGCGAAAGGTAAGCTGACGTTTATGGTCAAAATATTATTGGGGGTAAATAATATTTGACTTCCATATTTTGGGAGATCGAGTCTAAAAAATAGCACGAATTCTAAAAATAAAGAGTCTCATCTATTTTTACCGACATGTCGCATACTGAAATCTCCAAGTAGAATTCCCAAATTATGCCAGTATGTCCGTGAACATGTAGTCTAAAAATAGACTTTGCGTTGCTGCGCGGGCCCCACTTAGTGAAGGCGACTTCATTTCACTAAGCTCCATCATCTTACTTTGCCGATCACTTGCTCCCTCTCGGCGGACGGATTCTCTGCAATCCTATCTGCTCATGGAATTCGAACTTGCTCACCGGTAGCGCCTTCGTCGAGATGTCGGCATCCCCCGATCCTCGAAGTGAGAACATATGAAAGCATCGATCCTCAGCGAACACAATGCGGTGTGATGGTGCACCGTGTCGATGTGTTTCGGACTGTCATGAAATACTCGATTAGCGGGAAACCGAGTGCGACTGCGGTTATCACGATGAATCCGCACAACAGGCTCCAAATGCAACACGAACAACTTCACGGGGATCTTCCTCATCCAAATAGCCTCACATGCGACCAAGCTTGCTGCCTGTGTGCTAAACCTCTATTTGGAGGCGGCGCCACGAATCTGCGCTACTGTTTTGTCTTGCCACAGAAGCTGGCATGCGACCCAATGCGACTCCTCCCGGGGGGTGTCTTGGGTGCGGTGGGCTCCCTGCCAAATGCGGATCGGTCGAACGAAGGTTCACTCCCATCCTCCTGTCATGCCATAGACCATGTCCAGGTGTGCCTGCGGTATAGCGCGATACACAGCACGCCTTCGAAAAAGGCTTGGTAGGATTAAACGTAGCTTGCGGCGGTTGGCACGCCAGCATGTCGGGGTCGAGTGTCAGCAGGATACATCAACGACTTCCGCCAGCGCCGATAGACGATGGCATCCCTACCTCCTCCAGAAGTAGCATCTCCCTTCCTCCAACCTCCGGGGAAGGGGTATCCAACGAGCTTGCGGCCTTGCATGTTGAACCTCTCCCGAATCTCCCGGGCATACTTGCTGCAACAAACAGTCCTCAACTATGGCCGCAAATCTCCAATCCCAAGAAATAATGAAGGATGCCCGGGTCCTTCATCTCAAACTCCGTGCGAATCCTCCCCTTGCATAGAAGTATCAACTTCTCGTCGCCGGTCAAGAAGTACGGATCATCTGTACGGTACGATGATGTGACTTCCTCCACCTGATAAGGTACGGAGTTTGGATCGCCTCCTCTTGGAGAATCCAAGCCGGTGAAGTAGGCGCGTGTCTGTCCAAGGTGTACCAAGCACGGGGTGCTTGCTTCGACCCATACGATGCTCTCTTCGGGTCGACACACATGCGACTCGCTGCCCAAAGATCTCAAAACCTTCGGTGCTCTGCTACCTCTTCCTCAATAACTCCATTGAGGAACGCGGAGTCTTCATCCATCGATGAATGTGCCACCCCATACGGCGGAAGGCAAGGATGATCGTGTCGGAAGAGTACCTTGCGACAGGTGCAAAAGTCTCCTCATAGTCAATCCCCCTCGATATGTGAGAAGCCACGGGCGACAAATCTCGCCTTGTGCTTCTCACCTCCGTCGATAGCACCCTTTCGCCTTGTAGATCCATCGCGAACCTACGGCGGTTTCCCAACCGGTCTTGGGACAATCTCCCATGCTGCTGATGCAGTGATCGTCCTTGTTCTTCGATCATGGCATCAACCCATACCGGGTTCCTCCACAGCTTCTCAAGAGGATATGTTCCTCCACAACACGACCAGCTCCTCGGAAACCATGTATCCGATCATCACCGTCCGTGTTGTCTCTGTCTGCCTTGTTGTCTTGTAGGTGGTCCTACAACCTTCTCTTGCATCCCGACCGGTCGCTCGTACCTTAGTGCGCATGTACCCTACGATGGTTGGCCCACATTTCGCACGGGTGGTTTCTTCCACCTCACGAACCTCCTCTTGTGGGTAGTCCACGTACGGAAGCTCCTCTTGGGAACTAACGGCTCCTCATGCGTACAAGTGTGGCTCCCTCTCAAGCGAGCACGCGGCTTTCTCTCTGGAATTTTATATCCCGTCGCACAACGAGTCTTGCGGCGTAAGCACGCATACACACACGATAGTTGTGAGGTGTATCGGTGTGCCACAAATATTCCCGACTTTAACGGTTGGATGCGACTTCCTTCTGCATCCCCTTCGTCTGTGCATGTGGAAAAGCGGGGGGCTCAAAGTCCGCGAATGGGAAATATCGAGGCCTCTTGCCCGAAATAAGCCTCCTACAGTGTGCTCATGTAAGAACCTTGTGAGGACAGGCGGTTACTGCACATGCAACTAGCCTTGTTATATACCTCGATGACCCTGGTGAAGGGCAGGCCTTGATCATGCAACATCGCCGTACGGCACCCGATGGTTACGTTTCTTGGCTCGACCACCCCGTTCGCATGAGTTTGTCGGTGCGATGAGCTCTCTCACGAATCATACATATACTTTCGCAAAACTCCTTGAATTCAGCGAGATGAATTCTTATAGTTATCCTCCTTGAAACGATACGCTTCTTCCCGACTCGCTTCTCGACGATTGCTTTAAACTCACAAAACTTCGCGAATGTATCGCTCTTCTTCGACATGAAGAAGATCCGACACTTTCGAGAGAAATCATCGACAAAGATCACACAATACTTGTGCTTTCTTGTCGAAGCAGACGAAGAAAGGACCACACACGTACGCGCGAACTCTCTCGAAGGGATCGTCGTGGCGCGACTATCCTTCTCGTGAAAGAGTGGCTTTCACATACTTCCTAAAGTACACCTTGCCTTTGATGCGGCGCGGGGTGCCCGCTAAAGTCCCGGTGAAGAAATACGCTGCCAGAGAATCTTCAAGCTCCATGGTGAAGATGGCTTCCGTCTCCTATGCCATGGTTTGCCCTCATCATCCAGGCTCACCCACATCTCCAGCCTTGCATGCCATAGCTGCGCGGTCATCTACTGCCAGTGATAAAGGTTACGAGTTTGAACCCCTATCTTGGGTCTCTCCGATGGTCTTCTTTGCGAGCTTTTCGTGGCCAGAACCACATCATAACCCTTGTCCTCCAACATCGCTACGAAATCGGGTTCTTCTTCAATCCCGGTACATGCATATGGCATCTTTCGTCAAAGGTTTACCCGGACTCACTACGAAAGGATACGGTACGGGCCCGATGCATGCTTGTGTCTGCGTCGTCGCCCATCTCGATGTGCATACCCGAAATCCTTGTGCTCGGATACGAGAACAAATCCAGGTCTCCCGTCGTGAAATGGCCTGTAGGCCCCATCCCAAGAACCACATCGATCCCATCACCGCCCGAAACGACATGCAATCGGTGAAAAGTCAGCTGTTTATGCTGAAGCAAAAGATTCTCCATCTCTCGAGATCTTCCAGCTTGCTTGTTCTTCTTCTTCTTTGGACAATTGGTAGCATAATGTCGTGATCATGGCCGGTGAAAACATTTCACTTTCGCCATATCTTTGCTTCTTGCCCTTAGCTCCGGAATGAGAGGTTTTCTTCACCCTTCCCTTTCTTAGCTTTGGACACCAAAGCGCGAGTTTTCTTCATCGGCTCACTTTGATGAAGATCCATCTCAGTAGTCCTCCTTATCTCCTCCTGCCGCAGATCCGCCCAAAGGCGCTCCCATCCCCGTGGCCGGCTTCTCCCGACCATTGACACTATCCCGATGAGTGCCAAGCCTTCGGAAGACCGAGGAGAGCCGGGTCGACCATATCCTCTTCATCGACGGTAACTCCCACCTTCCCGGCTCATCTGCGCATTGGGTGAACTTCGACGGTGTTAGCGCCGTCTGTCGCCCTTCTCCATCTTGATGTTCACGACATGTCTTTGGTAACGACTTCCTTTGGTCACTCTTACTGCGGAATAGATCCGTCGAAGCTTTCCACATTAAATATGGAGTGGCCACTGTACGGTACCGGATACAATATGATCCTTGACGCCCTCCAACGAGATCATCGACATTTCGCGATCTTCTTTTGCAGCACGTACGACGGTACATCGGTGGGCTTTGGGACATCCACTCCACGAACTCCTTCGGACTGTCTTCCAACACTGCTTCCATTAGGTCTTTCCAGCACGGTATGGTTCGAAGCTGCTTCAAGAGCATATTCGAGTCGCAAACCATTGAAAGAAAGACATCTTTCAACAAGCACCAAGAAGAACAACCTTGAAATTAAGATTCCAAACTCCAGCTCTATCGCTTCCGATCTACACTTGAAAACAAATTATTTCCAAATCGAGGAGATTGATGAGGGCATTCACGGATCTTTCACCTTACAAAGAAAGGATGAATATTAGGAGGCTACAGCACGCCGTACGGACTGCAGCCAGGGAAATAAGTTTGCAATCACGTAATGAGTCTCGACGATTAATCTCGCTACGATACCATGCCAGAAATTAAGTGAATAAATCACTTATTCCTTTGAATATTAACTTTGGTCATGTCAATTTCGAATTGCATACATAACACATAACCTTCTTCTACGATTAATTGTCACATGCGGGGAAATAACGAAGCAATCTCACATCAATTCAATCACACATTAACTCGGTATGCTAGGAAAGCCTATGTTTGAAAACCCATGACTATTGTGTATATATTGGAGAAATCAAGTAACCAAACAAGTACAATACTCCTCACAAGTACTCGGTGCTCTCTCCTTGAAGTTACTCACAATCTGCTGGTTTTGAACGAGTCTCGGGTTCGAAAACACACCCTCTTCCTTGCCTCATTAACAATCATGGCACAGCATGTAGAAGAGGGTTTCAAGGTTCGAATCCCCTTGCCTTGACTACGCAATTGTCATGGACAATTCCTCCCAAGTGTAATGCAAATCTCATGCAAAACAAATCTGCTGAGCGGTATTTTACTCACCCTTTCATCTGCCTCTTCCTTTGGTCTCAGGCCAGTCATGCCTTTGTTGTATTTGAAGTGTTCTTGAGTTGACTAATAGGTTAATATTTAGTAAATTAAATATTATTTAATTTACTCCACTCATATCTAGTTGATTAGTTAGTTAACTAATCCCAACTAGTTCAACTAAACAAAACGAACACAACTCCACTACTTGTCCGTTAACTCCTCCAAAACTCACCCTTGCTGAGAAGTCTAAGCGAAGCCAGCCATGCAAAGATGCATCAAACCTAGGAACCACGTGATTCCTTGTGTCGATTGCATGAGCCACCTCATGACTCAACCGAAGTGCGCGAGAAAGTATTTGTTGTTTATAGTCAAAATATTATTGAATACAATAATATTTGACTTCCCATATTTTAGGGAGATCGGTCTAAAAATAACTTTGGGTCTAAAAATAAGGGTCTCATCTATTTTTACCGACATCGCCGCATACTTTGAGAATCTCCCAAGTAGAATTCCCAAATTATTATAAAACGTAAAAATAGACATAATTAAAAATGGAACTTTGCGCCAGAATTTGCCTGCGGGCCCACTTAGTGAAGGCGACTTCATTTCACTAAGCTCCATCATCTTGCTGCATTCTCAACATGTTGATGAGTCAATGCATTGGGTAAATTCCATGGACAAGAAATTTGAATGCGAATAAGTAGATGAGGAAAATAAAGTGAAGTTTGTTGTCTGGCGATTTAAGGACATGCAACCATGTGGTATGATGAATTGCACAATGATAGGAAAAGAGAAGGAAGAGCCAAGAGTATAAATTGGGGAAGAGTATTAGGAAAAATTAAGACTAAGTTTCTAGCCAAGGATTACCAACTAAATATTTTCAGAAAGTGCAAACCTTACATGAAATTTTAACAAGTTTTATAAATTAAATATTGGACCATTAAATAAGGTTTATCATTAAATATTGCGTACATGCTTGTATTTTTATCTCTTATCTTTTTCTCTCTTGGTGTGTGGAGAAAGGAATGAAATACCAATTCAATCAAAAGTAAAATCCACTCGGACTCATCGCGCAATGAAATGCGGATGATTTTCGAATTTAAGTGTGGAAAGAAAATCGAGAACCTACAACTTTTGTCTTTTGGTAGATTTATTGTGGAAAAACAAGCAGAAATAGAATTCAATGAAACTAAAAATCTATAGTCTTGTAAACGAAGATGATTTTCAAACTACGCTGAAAGAGGATCAGAACTCACCACTTTTGTCTTTTGGCATATTTGAAGTTCTTTTTAGTGTAATTATTTGTAGGCTACGAAATAATACACGAAGTGAGTACGGAAGCTGATTGATGGTCATGGTGGTATATGTATTTAAATATGGTGGGTAAGGATTTTCTAAATGTGGTCGTGTCGAGCCGACCACAACCATTTTATTTGAATGTGTTCGATGGGATTTTCCAAAAGTGCAAGTGGGGTGACGGTAACATTTCAAAAGTCGTTATAGGTTTTTCTTCATGACTTGGCCCTTTATTATCATCACAATACTTTAAATAGGCCCTTTATTATCATCATAATAGTTTAAATAAAATGATTATAACAAGGATAATTTGAAGAATTTTAGAGAACTTGATTCAATAAATTTGTTGAAAAAGGCACAAGCCATCTTTAACATCTTAGTGATAAAATGTTATGAATTTATAAATAATTAATTGGACCATTCTCTATTGCAATATCACTCACAACTCATTAGTGTTACATGACAACGCTTTATTAAGATAATGTGGAATGGCATGACAATTAAAGTCTTCAACTTTATGATCACTAAATTCAAAAATCTAGCATACCTATAAGGCCACATTGGTCTTGTTGTGTGATTGGAATATAATTGGAAGACGAGTTTGTAAGGATTTTTGGTATCTTTGTGTAATTCCGAGGAATTTTTGTACTCTTATGTAACCGCAAAAATTTTTAATCATTTTGTGGAATTTTTTATGGGATGAATTACCTAGGGTTTACGTTGAGAACCCCAACATACGAGAATCATACGGCAACTAGAAGCAGAAATTTAGAATCATAAAATTATCCTGCATGCTTATAAATCATTTAGATCATGAAGATGAGAATGAGACAAAAGCTGTTATTGATGTATGCTGGGATGTGGAGGAATGCCTCACAGTTCAGCCACGGCTCCATGTTATCTGTCAAAATGTCAGGAGTCTGGGAGTCCAAAATAAAATAATGCCCAGCTCGGGTGGGGGTGGGGTGGGGTGGGGTGGGAAGTCTCAGGAGTCTCAGGAGTCTCAGGAGTCTGGAGTCTGGAGTCTGGGGTGGAGTGGAGTCTGGAGTCTGGAAATAATCTGTGCCCATTCCGGTACCATTTAGTGTTTAACCTGTTCCCGCATTTATCGTAACACTTTCGCATTCGTGCACCCTTCAATAACCAGAAAGCATTATTCTACAGTAGGTAATGTAACATAGAAGTAATAGATAGCAGAAAACGATAAAGCTTCTCCGTTACTATGTCTGAAAATTAACAAATGTATTTATATTTTTAGAAAAATTTGTTGATATTTTTCACGAATACGAAAATCTAAAAAGTATGTAACGAAAATATCCAACACACATATAGACAAAAGATGCGTCTGGCCAACGAAGATAGAGAAAAATATTATTTCTTCTTTTTGCTAGAAAAGAAATTGAAAGTATTGTGTTAGTGAATTATAATTCCTCTCGGATTTTCTAAATGGTTGCTTTATTTAGTAACGGTCGGGAAAAGGACAATATTAATAAAATTATGTGTGTATTTTAGGAATTTAGACATGGTGTCTCTCAAGGACAACTACCCATTTCCCAAAATAAATCGTATCCTTGAGAAAGTGGTGGGTGCAAGGAGATCTCACTACTAGATGGTTTTCGGGGTATAAAAATTTTGGTTAACGGAAGATCGAGACGAAGTTGGGTCAGTTGCAGCTGAGGTGCTTTTAAGTGTCTCCAATATTCCTTTTGGTTTGATGAATGCAAGAAAATTTTTATTGAGCTATGGATATATCTTTTGTGAGGAGAAAAGTATTTCTAGTGTTATATCTTGATGACATCAATGTCTTATTCATAGTCGAATGAGGATCATTTTGCGACGCTTAGGGGCGACCTTTATTAAGTGAAGAAAATATGGCACATCTCGTTCGATCCCAAAAAATATTTGTTTGGGCTAGAAGAAGGTAAAGTTTTAGGCCACTGAACCCAAATACGGTATTAAAATTGATCCTGAAGGACACCATCTATTCGGGAAAAGTGGACATCCCCAGAAGCAAGAAAAATTGTCTTTTATTGGTGGGATAAATTTCTTAAGGAGGTTTTCCCAACTTTGGCGAAATTTTAATGACAATTACGGACATGTTAAAAAAGGAAAATGAAGTTAAGTGAATGAAGAAACACAATCATTCCAATAAGGTAAAATTGCACTATCCCAAGGCCATGAACTTGTTGGTACCAAATTACCCCGATTTTATCATTTTTTGCCTCTGAGCATAGTATTGTAGTTGTTTTCAAATGCAAGGAAATCATCAAGGTGTGGAACAACCTATTGGATTTTCTAGTAGAACACTCAAAGATGTTTCTCTTAAATATGACATCATGGCTAGGCAAACCTTTTATTTAGTAAAATCTTTGAAGGATTTCTAAATATGCATTTTCTTACTGTGAAAATTCATTTATGATTTCTTCTTGTTGTAACAAATTGGTACCTTCCTCCTTTGAAGATTTCTCCATCATACTTCACCTCAAGCGTTTCATTCATCTGCGGCAGTAGTTTCACCAATGTTGTCCATCATCTTCTACACATCACTCCAAACATACATAAACTATGAGTTTAAAATACGAGCTTCATAGCACCTCATACGCTACTCTTGTCAACATATCTTCAAAATCTTATGAACTATTCCAAATTCGTGAACTGTCGATTTATGGGCCCACGATCTATATACGAGAACGATAAAACAACGATTTCCACCTATGACCAACACACTTGGAGAAATTTCAAAATCCACACGTATCCAGTATTTACCAGTACGAATGCCCATTCATTATGAATGTGACTTCACTATTTACCAACACAAATGCCATTCAAATATGAATGTCAACACAATCCATATTAATTAATACCATAGGTGAGATGTTGCATAAGAATAAAAAAGGGCGGAAATATTGTTTTGCCATGTAAATGAAATCGTTGACAAATATAGGCGTACGTTCGAAAAGAGGAAATGCTACGCAACGTTTTTACGCATTCTTTTTGGAATGATTTCTGACATGAGACATCGCACGGGAGGATCACGGCAGATGCGACCGGACCCTTGTCAGAAATCATATAATGCGATTTCAAAGGCGGTTGCCATCATTGGTTCCCGGCCCCTTTACAATGTGAACCGATGTGCTATAACGATTCCGTCCACCCAACTACGCTTCTGCTACAATTGCATTAGCATTTGCGAACGCAATCTGAATTAACAGATAACGGTATGAAGTCCATATCACACTATCCACACACGCTGTAACTCCACGGTGACCTCGTCCAATGCTCCATGTAGTCTCGGCACCCAGGTCTGCACGTTGACGCAAAGAACTATCTCCAGCGTCCTCCGCAACTAAGAGTGAATTCAAATTCCGACTATGCACTCACTACACAGCATTGGGTCTTCTCACACATTGGTCGATTCCTCCTCTAGTCGACTTCAATTCTTAGCAATGGTGATCATGACCTATTTTCGAAGGAGTACAATGCATTTGGATTTGGGTATGATGTTTGAAGCGCAACACTTGCAACACTTTTGGATCATAGACATCGTAAGAATTCTTTATAGGGGTGTACTTCCATGCCCCTTAGCCTCTTGGATAACATAGTATTTCAAAACTTCACATTTAAATAGAGTTAGTAAACATAGTTAAAAATAAGAATGTTTCTATATATATGTCCGTTGGAGATATATATATATATATATATATATAATAGAAATTGTAGCTATAAATTAAGATCTATTTTGTTATATAAATAAAAATACTAATCCTTATCTTATTGATATACTCAATGATGTTAAAATCAAAGAATTGCATGGGAAAAGTTGGGGCCCATGACCATGGATGAACTAGCAATAACCAAAATCAAACATAGAAAAACCACCCAGAAAATCGAAGAATTCCTAAAGCTAAGAATGTGTAGAACTAGAAACCCAAAAATGTTAAGAGTAGAAAGAAAACCCAAAAATTTTAAGAGCAGAAAGAAATGTCAGTATATTTTTATTTACAATTTTGCAAAACAATATGTATATACCATGTCATCCATAAAGCCAAATCCATTAACCCTATATTAAAATACAAGTTTAACTCCTTAACCAAAATTACAAAACCACGGGCTTAATCATCATGAGCCACAAAACCATTAATAGATAAAATTATGTGTGCGAAATAACCAGAACCAAACATAGAAAACCCACCCAAAAAATCAAAGAATTCCTAAAGCTAAGAATGTGCACAACTAGAATCCCAAAAATGGTAAGAGTAGAAAGAAATGTGAGTATATGAACATTAATATTATACTAACTAAAGATATGCATAGATAAATAATGTTAATTAACTTATGCTATGGTGATCTTAACCCATATTTATCTATATGTTTTGATAGCAAAATAAAAACATAACCTTACTGTGTTTCTTTATTTGAAATAAATAAATTCAAGTCCCAAAACTACATTTAAATATCAATTTTTAGGACCAAAGATTATAACTAATAAAAAAACAACAATAAAAATGTAACCAAACACTAAGAAGAAGCACAGACCATAATTAATGAAAACAAATAACAATAAAAATGTAACTAAACACTAAGAAGAAGCAAAGTGACTATGATGCAAGTTGTCCCTGACCATGGCCATTAAACATGTGTTGGTTTTGTCCATAACCTCCACAATTGTACATGGGGAAAGTGGGAAAAGTAGTTGTTACCATGCAAATTGGATGATAAAATGTAGGAGATGGGGAAGCTGGTGTACGACCCCGACCCCTGGGAGATGGTACAATGTCAATTTGATGAAATGATCTTGGTTGGCACCATACCAATTGGATGATATGATGTAGGACCTTTAGTATTGTCCATAGGGACACTAACGCACTTGGTTGGATTTTGTATGAGTTAATAAGAGATATTTTCCTATTGTAATCTATGAGCACTTGTACTTGTTATTATGGTGATTTGTTGGTAATCCTGTCATGGTTAATATTCTGGTTATATGCTAATTATAAGCATATATTTGTAATGTGCTCTAACTATGAATTGTTCAGGATTTGATAAGTAATTGATGGTTAATGAACGCATGGGCTAACAACTGTTATTGTAGCTATTATGAGATGGCATTAGACAATCTTATTGATTCTCAGATAAGGTTTAGACTCTTATGATCATATATACCTTCATGACTTGTAGTTTACATGTTCACCATATGTTTGATGAAAGAAACCATCATGGTTAGGACTGGTTAGGTCAAATTCTTGTTCAAGTTCTATATATTTAGCATTTCCCTTGAGGCATTTATCATTCTCATAAGTTACAGGAAGTTATGGGCAGTGGTCTGGAGGCTGGCCTAGAAAAGTGGCATCAAGTCATGCGTGCGGTTGGAGCCCTATAACCACACAATTGTAGGCTCGTGCATGCAGTTGGGAGTCTAGATCAATGAAAAAGAAATACAACACAAGGTTTGGTGACTTGGGCTAGTTTTTTAGTCCCTGAAAGTCCTACAGTTAGGAGGTTAGGTCATGTCATAGTGACTCTTTGTCTCGTGTTTTCCCTGGAACACCACTTAAATTGGGTAATTGTGGGAGGATTTTACATTAAAAAAGGGTTGAGGACTAGAAAGTGGGACCTTTGAGTGTGTGGAATCCAAACGTATATGAGCATAATGGTGTTTTGTGGGTGTACACATTGACATATTTTTAAATGCTTTGATTCTAAATTCAATGAAGAAACGATCAAAGTTTCATTCAAAATGGATTCAAAAAAATATATCTCACTCATCTAATGTATATAAGAATCTAGGAGACAATGGGCATGAGTGCTTGCCAAAAAAAAATGAGTGGATACTGGATTTAAGGTATAAATAGGCAAAGGTCAAGGTTCTAGTTGTTCTAGGTTTTGTGATAAAAATTGTATCCAACTAATCCAACTATTCCATGATCTAAGACTCTTGTGCATACATGACAAAAATTAAATGAACCAAATTTGAAATTTAGGAATAAAAGGTTATGCATTCACTAAACTAGGTCATTGGTTTATCCCATATTTCCGTGGAAAAAGAACTGACAAAGAAGGGGCTACGAAATTTAGCAATGTAGCGAATTCGAGATTTCAAAGAACTGGGATGGAATTTTTCATTCGAAGTTTTGACATTCTACAGTTCTAAAATAGGTCTTCTACAGAGTTAATTTTGACAATTTAAAGTTTGCACTCTAGTATCAAAATTAACAAGACTAATGCACACCAGAAATAGAATGATAGTTCATAAGTAGTCCACCATAGTTAAACTGATACAAAGAGATGGTTGAATAGAGTTGAAGTGATTGTAAAAAAAATACTAGTCATTATCTTATTGATATACACAATGATGTTAAAATCAAAGAATTGCATGGTTAAAGTTGGAGCCCATGACCATTGATGAATATGGAAATAAATTTTTTGAGTTGTTGAGGTATCTTAAGTACATGAAGGTACATGTATAATCCTAATTGTATTACCATAGTCTTAAAAGCACAAAATTGAGTTTGTTGAGCCCAAAAATATAGATGAAAACATGAAGAATGCTAAATATTGTGTGATAAAAAAAAATACACAAGTTAGAATTCCATGAGGTTTGGAAGGAAGATAAAAGGGAGAGGTACAAATACCATGTCATCCATAAAGTCAAATCCATTAAACCTATATTAAAATACAAGTGTAAGTCAACCAAAATTACAAAACCACCAACTTAATCAAAGAATTGACAATGAAGGGGCTAAGCATTGTAGCTAATTCAGGATTTCAAAGAACTGCAATGGAATTTGTATTTCGAATTTTTTACATTCTACAGTTCTAACTTTGGTTTTCTATAGATTTAATTTTGGCACTAGTTTTAACATTGGTTTTCTATAGAGTTAATTTTGGCAATTTAAAGTTTGCATTCTAGTGCCAAAATTAACAAGACTAATGAACCCCTTAAATAGAATGATAGTTTAGAAGTTTTCGATAGATTTAATTTTGGCACTAGTTTTAACATTGGTTTTCTATAGAGTTAATTTTGGCAATTGAAAGTTTGCATTCTAGTGCCAAAATTAACAAGACTAATGAACCCCTTAAATAGAATGATATTTCAGAATTATTTCACCATAGTTAAATTGATACAAAGAGATGTTTAAATAAAGTTGAGCTGATTGTTAAGATTGGAAATAAAAAATCAAATATTATATTTGCTACTGAATATAGTAGCAACATTACAAATACAGTAAAGGGTGTGCAAAGGATCTCAGTGATTGAGTGAATGAATCTCAATGACTAACGGTTGGGTATGATGTTTGAAGCGCAACACCTGCAACACTTTTGGATCATAGACATTGTAAGAATTCTTTATAGTGGTGTACTTCCATGCCCTCTAGCCTCTTGGATAACATAGTATTTCAAAACTTTACATTTAAATAGAGTTAGTAAACATAGTTAAAAATAAGAATGTTTTTATATATATGTCTGTTGGAGATATATATATATATATATATAAATGTAAATGGTAGTTATAAATTAAGATCAATTTTGTTATATAAATAAAAGTACTAATCATTATCTTATTGATATACTCGATGATGTTAAAATCAAAGAATTTCATGGGCAAAGTTGGGGCCCATGACCATAGATGAATTAGCAATACCCAAAACCAAACATAGAAAAACCACGCAAAAAATCAAAGAATTCCTAAAGCTAAGAATGTACAAAACTAGAAACCCAAAAATGGTAAGAGCAGAAAGAAAACCCAAAAATGGTAAGAGCAGAAAGAAATGTCAGTATATTGTTATTTACAATTTTGCAAAACAATATATATATATACCATGTCATCCATAAAGCCATATCCATTAACTCTATAATAAAATACAAGTATAACTCCTTAACCAAAATTACAAAACCACTGGCTTAATCATCATGAGCCACAAAACCATTAATACCATTAATAGATAAAATTATGTGTGCTAAATAACCAAAACCAAACATAGAAAACACACCCAAAAAATCAAAGAATTCCTAAAGCTAAGAATGTGCAGAAGTTGTCTTTAGTGCGACTTTTTGGAGTTTCAGGTGCCGAAATCCGGTGAAAAAAATTGAGGTAAAATCTTGATTTCTGTTATTTAAATTGGTTTTTTACTGTATATATGGATTCAACACCCTAAGAGACCCTTAGAGCACTTCTGGAAAAAACTACCGTAAAAGCCTTCAAAAAGTCACACTATAGACTACTAGAACCCAAAAATGGTAAGATTAGAAAGAAATGTGAATATATTGGTATTTACAATTTTGCAAAACAATATGAATATACCATATCATCCATAAAGCAAAATCCATTAACCCTATATTAAAATATAGGTGTAACTCCTTAACCAAAATTACAAAATCACGGGCTTAATCATCATGAGCCACAAAACCATTAAAAGATAAAATTATGTGTGGGAAATAACCAAAATCACACATAGAAAAACCACCCAAAAAATCAAATAATTCCTAAATCTAAGAATGTGCACAACTAGTTCTAAGAACACACCTGTTCTGAATTCATCTATTTCATCATGTAAACTTAAGCATAAACCGAATTAGCAATCAACATTTAATATAATTAAACAATTTTTTTTGGAAATAGAATCCATTTGAAAGAATAGCTTTCCTGAAACAAAAAAAATTCCTAGAAACATAAAAATTTTAGGAAGAATGTCCTCCAATAAACAATAAATTTATCTAAACATAAATTTCCAACAATAGTTTCAAATTTGAAATGGATAAGTATCAACACACACCCACTCCCAAAAACATCTAAACATAAGATAAGGATTTAACCAAAAATCACTCTTAAAAGTCTTCACTTTAATTGTTGAGGAGTAGGAAGAGAACAATCTTCAAGGAAGTAACAATCCTTGGGTGTACTTGCAAGAAAATAACCAATAAAATGCCTTTTTATAGACTAACCAAATATTAATCAAGCACTACTTCTAGTTATTAACACTAAATCAAATTCTAATATCATTATTAATTTGGAGTGTTATGAACATTACAAGTTAAAAAAAATTAGGAATGAGAAAGACATAATATTATACTAACTGAAGATATGCATATACAGATAATGTTAATTAGCTTATGCTATGGTGATCTTAACCCATATTTATCTATATGTCTTGAAAGAAATAAATTCAAGTCTCCAAACTACGTTTAACCTTAGAAAAATAAAAACATAACCTTACTATGTTTCTTTTTTTTGAAAGAAATAAATTCAAGTTAGCAAAATAAAAGCATAACCTTACTATGTTTCTTTATTTGAAAGAAATAAATGCAAGTCTCCAAACTACATTTAAATATCAATTTTTAGGACCAAAGATCATACTTAATAAAAAAAATAACAGTAAAAATGTAACTAAACACTAAGAAGAAGCAGAGACCATAATTAATGAAGCAATATAGCAATAAAAATGTAACCAAACACTAAGAAGAAGCAAAGTGACTATGATGCATGTTGTCCCGGGCCATGGCCATTAAACATGTGTTGTTTTTGTCCATAACCTCCACAATTGTACATGGGGAAAGAGGGAAAAGTACTTGGTACCGTGCCAATTGGATGATACAATGTAGGAGATGGGGAAGCTGGTGTACGACCCCGACCCCTCGGAGATGGTACAATGTCAATTGGATGAAAGGATGTTGGACCTCTCAGAGTTGACACCATACCAATTGGATGATATGGTGTAGGACCTCTAGTATTGTCCATAGGGACATTGACACTATGTGTTGGTTCCATGCCAACTACATTACGCAACTGGGAGAGATGAGGCAGATTTTTTCTTCTTTCCTCTTTTTTCTCAATTTGATTAGGCAACTGGGATAAATGAGATTGTATCTCTCCTGTTCTCTCCACTTTTTGCTCAACTGGATTAGGCAACTGAGAAAAGTGGGACTGTAGCATTGCTCTTCTCTCCTCTTTTCGCTGAGCCAAAGCAACATAAAGAGGCTTGCCAAGAACGACTTTCTTATCCATTTCTACTAAGGCTCTGGATGCTTCATTAGGAGACGAGAATGAGACAAATCCAGAACCTTTACTATATCCATGACAATCTCTCATTACCTTGCATGAAGTGATTGAGCCATAAATAGAAAACAATTCTCTTAATTTGTTATCATCAATGCTATCATCCAAATGTTTTAAATACAGATTTGTTCCAGATTGCTCCCTCAATTCAGATTTCTTTAATGCTTTTCCAACGTACCATTCTCTGCCATCAATTTTCTTGCCATTTAAACTCTCAACACTCTTTACTGCATCATCTACATTCTCAAAATTCACAAATCCAAAACACTTTGACCTTCCAGCGACATCCCTCATGACTGCCACGCTGATAATTGTTCCATAATTACTAAAGTATTTCCTCAATTCCTCATCATTCATTGACTCTGATAAGTTATTAACAAAAACGTTTTTAAACTTAGTTTCTCCATTTGTTTGTTCCGGCTCTGGCTCCTCCTTTTTCATGAATTTTGTTCGTTCTCTCTCCTCATTTTTCATGAGTTTCGTTTTTTCTCTCTCCTCCTTTTTCATAAATGGGCAAACATAAACCGGCATATCGTTTATCAACGAACCATTCATACATTTTATTGCATTTTGTGCTGCTTCGTCCTGCTCAAAATGCACAAATCCATATCCTTTGGAGTGCCCTGATGCATCTGTTGCGATCTTGGAAGAGAGAATGGGTCCGAACACAGAGAATTTCTCATACAGATTTTTGTTGTCTACTGCTTTGTGAAGATTCTTAATAAATATGTTTGCCGTTCCACACTTGCGGATGGTGGGGTCACGCTGTGAGTACATTATCCGAATAGGTTTTCCATTAATGGGTGTAAAATTCAAGCTGCGTAAAGCTTCGCTGGCATGTTCAGCAGTGCTGTAATTGACATAGCCATATCCCAGAGATGTCTTGGTTATGGCATCTCTGCATATGCGAACACTGACCACGGGACCAACCCTCTGGAAGAGTTCCTGAATCTCGGGGTCGCTAACATTGGGCTCCAAATCCCCCACATACAGAGATTTGGGCCACACTGATTCATTATTAATAACTCCCGGAGGTTTGGGTACTGATTCGTTTTCCTTCTCCTTCTCGCTGCCATTATCAATAACTCCTGGAGATTTGCGTACTGATTCATTCTCCTTCTCGCTGCCATTATTAATAACTTGCTGATTTCTGCCGCCATTATCAATAACTTCGCTGACATTAACAACTGCGTGTTGTTCTTCGGGTTGCACCTTAACAATCTCTGCCATTGCCTCTTTGCTTTTAATTCTGCTCTCTCTTGTACCTAATTAAAAATGAATGAAACACCCCCACAAATATGCGAACAAAATAAAATGCAGGTGATGTTCAAAACTCGCAAACGATGTTTAAATCTGATCGACTTTCTAATGTAATCCTTCGCCTTCGCACATAGAGAAATGATCAACTCTACACGAACACAGATAATATTTGTGAGAGTGCGGCACCAATTCAATGGTAGTGATGATATACCTATATACCAAACGTGGAAAGATGAATTCAAATGTGGTGGAGTACTGGTGTTATACTTATATATCAAACGTTGAGTGACGAATTCAAATGTGATTCAAATGGGTTGGGTTAAGTTTTCTCTTCATGAGTCGGCACTGTATTACCGTGATAGAGGTAGGCCTTTGAATTAATTTGATTTGGAAAATGGAATAGAAAAAGCCATTATGACCGTGAAAATTTAATTTCAACACTCAAGTTACTAGTAGCAGCCGTCCGTTGGAAACCTCCATGTTTAAAAATAACGTAATTATTGTTATACCCATAAAGATATTAGAATGTAATTTAACCCAATTTTTAGGACGTAATTATAGTTATACCCATAAAGTAATCATAAAGTAAATTAATTAAATTAAATGAGAATGTAATTTAACCTAATTTTTAGGTTATTTAACCGATTTTTTTTTTAATTTAACAAATATATTTCTTTATAAATATTGAGGAAGTTGGCTTGATAAACGTGAAACAATATAAAATAATCTCTGCTTGGAGGGATCATAGGATTGGTGAAGTAAAGGTGGATAAGAAATTAGATAGGTTACTAATATTTTACTTTTTTACATTAGACAATGTAAAAATTATAATTTGATTGGAAATAGGTGCCAAATTTGATAACCAACTAGTACTTTTTCAAATAGCTAAAGATACAAGCAAACCCTCAAGCTCGTTCAAATCCAATCCAAACTAGTTATTGGCACTACAACAAAACCATGTGATTAGCGTCTATTTATGCTTCCTTTTTTTGCGTATAGAGCCCATTTTTTCTGCTATTTGCATCCATTTATCAAATATGGTGCTAAACTTGATGCAAAATTTACACCGAATTTTGCACCAAGTCTTACACCAAGTTTAACACCACGGCTTGCCATTTTTTTTGCTATTTGCATCCATTTACCAAATATGGTGCTAAACTTGATGCAAAATTTGCACCCAATTTCTCACCAAGTCTTACACCAAGTTTAGCACCATGGATTGCCATAGGCTTTGCACCAAGTTTTGCACTACGTTTTATGCCAAATTTTGTGCCATCCATTGCACCAGGTTTTGTTCCAGGTTTTGCGTCAAGTTTGGCACCTAATTTTGTTTCACCTACTTTTGCATCCTCTATTGCATCCACTTTTTGTGCCTACACTTGCATCAACTTTTGCACCCGCTTTTGCATCCTCTTTTGCATCATTTTTTGCATCCATTTTTGTATCAATTTTCGCATCCCCTTTACGCCAAGTTTGTCTACTTTTGCATCTACTTTTGTTGCATCCACTTTTGCATCTTGTTTTGCATCCATATTCACATCCTCTTTTGCATCTATTATTGTGTCCACTATTGCATCCTATTTTGTTGTGCCACAATTTGCACTAGTTTGGATCTCCCTTTGCACCCACTTTTGCTTCTAATTTTACATCCACGTTCGCATCCTCATTTGCATCTAGGCTTCCATCGTATTTTACATCTATTTGTGCATCCCTTTTTGTATCCACTTTTGCGTTAGGATTTGCATCGGGTTTTGTGTTTAGTTTTGCATCGAATTTTATTGTGTCCAATTTTTCATCCACTGTTGCACCCATGTTTACGTCCACATTTGCATACATTTTTGCATCTTTGTTTGCATTGAAGTTTGCTTCTTTTTTTGCATTTATCATTACATCCACTTTTGTTGTGCCACAATTTGCGCCATGTTTTGCACTTACTATTGTACCCACGTTTGCTTCCATTTTGCATCCATGTTCACATCCTCTTTTGCATCTACTTTTGTGTCGGGTTTATGCATTGGGTTTCCCATCTTCTTTTCCATCTACTTCCATTGCGTCCAATTTTGTTCCTCATGTTGCTCCCATGTTTGGATTCACTTTTACATCCCTTTTTGCATATTTTTTTGCATCCAAGTTTGTATTTTTTTGTGTCTGTTGTTATATCCACTTTTCCATCTAATTTAATGTCCACCATTGCACCCATGTTTATTTCCAAATTTACATCCCTTTATTCATTTTATTTTGCATCCAAGTTCGACTCCTTTTGACATCCAAGTTTGTGTCCTTTCTTGCGCTTGTTGTTGCATCCACATTTGTTTTACCATAACTCATGCCAAGTTTTGCCCCTACTATTGCACCCATGTTTGATTCCACTGTTGTATCGTATTTTGCATCCAAGTTTGCATTGACTATTGCATTTGATTTTACATCCACTTTTGCCACTTTTCATCTAATTTTATGTTTATTTTTTCATCAAATATATTTTTCATATCCTTTAATTTTCAGTTTTCGAATAAGTTGAGCCTATGATTACTGTTGATGTCCTAGCCTCAAAGGTAATTATCTGACATCGTCGAATTTATTCCATAAAGGTTTCACCCAAAGCATGAAAGAATGTTAAGTCAACGAGATTCATGGTTGCACATGTTTTGTGCAGTCAAGTCAAAATGGGTTATATGTTAGTGGTATGTCAATCAAAATTGTCCAATTTGAGCTTGATATAGTCAGAGTTATGATGGTCATTAAAAAATATCCTCCATCTTTGTCCTGTATTCTTATCTACCCTTGCTTCCCTAGTTCCTACCCTATTGACCCATTTCCCTTTCATTCATATTCCTTCATAAATAACTTACATACTATGCCTTTCCCATTACCATTTACTTATCATTCATATTACATTGTATTTTACACCCCCCCACCCCCCTCCTTCGTTCTAAACCCTTTCGCTATAATACCACTACCATTTCCTATAATCCTAAGTTGACACGACCCTCATGTATAACATACAACCCCCTCATACCTAAGAGACATCATATTCATAACATTTTAATGATTTCCCATACTTTTATGCTCGTGCCAAGTCAAGTGGAGCGCTCTAAGAAATCAATTCAAATCATTGCGCTACAGGACAAAGGACAAGGGGAAATTCAAATGGTTATGCCACCTTAATCTCATGCATTGTATATTCGTGCTATTTATGTGCTAATCACGAGATATATCGTCAATTCAAAAGACCACAGATCGAGTCCCAGTTAACAATTGGCAAGAAACAAGGGTGCATTCACTGTGGAAAATTTGTTGTGCACCAGTGCTACCCAGACTATTGGCTGCACAGTGCTACGCAACCATTGCGCAACAATCCTCCAGCACGCTACAAAACATCAACAACAGAGGTTCAAACAGTAGAGGTAGTCCAAACAACAGAAAAATGAGACAAAATTTCTATTAAGGCATAGAGCCAGGCTGATAAATAAGAAAGTAACTGATGAGACAACTCCTCAGCAAATTGTTTCCATTCCAGAAGACAGGAAAGAGGGAGATACAGAGGAGGCACAAGTCGCTCAAATGGAGGAAGAAAATATTTAGGTTTCTAGATTGACGGATGCTCTTGTTAAGGCACAACTCAATATTGGATTCTTGAAGAGGTAGAACAATGAACCTGGAATTAGGCATATAGCCTCACAGGAATCCCCACAAAAGTAGGAATCAAAATATCCTTTTAAGCCTACTACAGATGAGAAGGGAAAGCAAGTCATAAATGTTGAGAAAGTGGAGGAGCCCAAGATGAAACCTAGAAAGCCTATGACTATAGCATCCAAGCCTAAGTTAGGATGGGTGGAACAAATGAAGTAGATAGCTCAATCACCAGACAAACTTTATTTCTATCAGTGGAGATATTATCAAAGGTACTTGGAAGAGCTTGAATAATTCCAAATTCAATTGATGCAAATATCTCAGGATAATGAACACTTTAAGAAATATGTTAGCTAATTGATTGTGGATTATTACAAGGAAATAATTCAAGCTTGTAATGCAATTGGCAGAGTAAAGGTATTCCTTAAATGGCCCCTCCCTACAAGAAGATAGGTGAGGAATGTCTACACTACAAATATAGTGCTAAAGAGGAGATTGAGATTCATGAAACATAAATTTTCAAAGGCCTAGAGGTTAGTGAAAAAATAAAAACAAGCAACTAGTGTACCTGCATCTAGAAATATACCTAGGCCAAGGCATAAACCATATTCAAAGCCATAGTCGACTCAATCACCATTGGTAAAAGAAGCTGGAATATCCTATAAGGACATTAAGGCATCTCCCAACAATCCCTAGATGTGATGTTGTAGGTTGATCATTTCTCGAATGTTTATTTTCTTGAAGTTTTTGTTATTGCGCAACAGGGGTCTTTTCATGTTTTGTGGAGGTTTTATGGTTATTTTTGCATTCTCGAGGTTGATGGTATATATCAGAGATTTAATGGAGTAGTTTTAATCATCTTGTTTGATTTGAGGTGGGAAGAAAGGTGAAGAACAAAATTATGAAATTTTTGTTGCACACGTGTTGCGTAGTTGTTGTGCAACTGCTGCACACAGGTGGAATGGATGTTTCGAGGTTTCCAGTTGTCATAGAATGGATGGAAGGGTCCATTTCCTACTTATATTTCTACTCAATGCCTAGTCATCAATCAATTTTCCTCTAGCACATAGAAAAGTGTGCCAACATGGAGTTGTTGCGCAACATAGCTTGAAGCGTTGTTTCCTTCTCCATCTTGAGTCTGAGGCTTTGATTCCAGGATAATATATTTTGAGGTAATATTGTCATCTAGATAGGTTGAAAAGATTAGATAAAAAGAAAGGTTATTTTAGTTTTAGTTTTAGTTTTATTTCAGTTTTAAAACAATGTTTCCTTTTACGTTAGTTTCGATCCACTCAGTGTATACATTGAACCTGATATAAGTTTTTACCATGCAATATTTTATTTAATCTAGACATCAATATGATGAGGGGGTTCGATTTCTAAGAGAAGATTATCGTGTTGTGGGTTTGTTGTTTTAATTTTCAGTGTTACATGTATGTGTGTTTGAACTATTTCAGAGATTCGTGTGGTATGCTTTCTAGCTATTATTATCTTCTTATGTGTTATACTATGCATATTTCATCTTTTAGCTATCAAACAATTGATCTTAGTTTATGTTTTATAATTCATGTTGTTTCTATGCTTTTCACATGTGGTTAAATATCGTTATGTTTTTCTATTGTTTCTTAAGAGCCCATTCAATGTATTTTTCAGATGTTGTAGTTTAGAAACATATCTACCTTACCTCTGTCACAATCATTTTACATGCATGCACTGATGTCTTGTGTTAGGACCTGAAACAATTTTCTCATGCAATTTCCCTCCCCTTCAATGTTTTTAACCATTATTTCAATCAAACTATCCCTAAAGACCTGGTCTCTCTGATATATCACCATAATTCATTTCCTTTTATATTTGGAAAGTTTCAAGTGAGGGAGCCCCCTCCAGTTATAAAAGGAAAATATATAACCCTAAGGGGCCCATGGTTACCCTTGTAAACCTTCCCAGAATAGAGGTTAAATTATAGGGTGATAACATAGCAGTGTCGTTTTCGGGAACCAAAAGTTACATTTTCCCTAGGAGAGTTGAAAATTACATTATAACCATGTGACGTGATAGGTTGTTAGAAATATATAGGCTAAAAATCAACTTGAAATTGTGTCATGGTAGACTGTACGTGGGGCTATGTGAGAAAATATGGTTTCTAAAAGATATGCTAGGAAAAACCCTGAACTTAATTCAACAGAGATCATTAATAATCCTGAAAATTTTCTTAGAAGGAGGAAAATCTTTGAATAAACTCAAGCTACCAATATTACTATTGGTAGATCTTACTCTCTATCTAAGGGTTTATTCACTATAGAAGATCTCGAGTTTGACTTGATTTTTGAAATTTCCTTGTTCATGACCAAATTTGAAACCTTTACCTTTGAGGTTGTTGTAGATGAATCTGTATTAAGACTTGATACCCTACCTCCAACATTTAACATCGGTCAATTTAATAAAGGTGTATTGTTTTAGTCACAGGAATTTGAGAGTTTGGTTGATAAATTGCAGCCAACTTTTAAAATCCGTTAATTTCTAGCCTGTTGTCTCTATTCAAATTTTTTCTCCTATTTCACTTGCTGACCCAACATCTATTGTATCATTTTCTGCACCTCCTACCAGCCCAATTTTCAGTGAAACACCTAATTTTCTTGTTATTCATACATTGACTCCCACAACAACTACCCAACATACTGTTTTACCTTCCTCTATGTCTTATATACATACTAGTACCACAACAAGTTCATTTTTATTCATACAGTAGCAATGACAACCAAATATGCCCCTTTAAACCTTCTTGCTCAATTACATGATCTACCTTAGAATTATGGCTAAAGACTCCCTCAATATGATGCCACTGGTGATATTAATTTTCAGTGTTACATGTGTGTTTGAACTATTTCAGAGATTCGTGCGACATGCTTTCTAGCTATTGTTACCTTCTTATGTGTTATACTATGCATATTTCATCTTTTAGCTATCAAACAATTGATCTTAGTTTATGTTTTATAATTCATGTTGTTTCTATGCTTTGCACATGTGGTTAAATATCGTTATGTTTTTCTATTGTTTCTTAAGAGCCCATTCAATGTATTTTTCAGATGTTGTAGATTAGAAACATATCTACCTTACCTCTGTCACAATAATTTTACATGCATGCACTGATGTCTTGTGTTAGGACCTGAAACAATTTTCTCATGCAATTTCCCTCCCCTTCAATGTTTTTAACCATTATTTCAATCAAACTATCCCTAAAGACCTGGTCTCACTGATATATCACCATAATTCATTTCCTTTTATATTTGGAAAGTTTCAAGTGAGGGAGCCCCCTCTAGTTATAAAAGGAAAATATATAACCCTAAGGGGCCCGTGGTTACCCTTGTAAACCTTCCAAGAATAGAGGTTAAATTATAGGGTGATAACACAGCAGTGTCGTTTTCGGGGACCAAAAGTTAAATTTTCCCTAGGAGAGTTGAAAATTACATTATAACCATGTGACGTGATAGGTTGTTAGAAATATATAGGCTGAAAATCAACTTGAAATTGTGTCATGGTAGACTGTACGTGGGGCTGTGTGAGAAAATATGGTTTCTAAAAGATATACTAGGAAAAACCCTGACCTTAATTCACCAGATCATTAATAATCCTGAAATTTTGCTTAGAAAGAGGAAAATCTCTGAATAAACTCAAGCTACCAATATTACTATTGGTAGATCTTACTCTCTATCTGAGGGTTTATTCACTATAGAAGATCTCGAGTTTGACTTGATTTTTGAAAGTCCCTTGTTCATGACCAAATTTGAAACCTTTACCTTTGAGGTTGTTGTAGATGAATCTGTATTAAGACGTGATACCCTACCTCCAACATTTAACATCGGTCAATTTAATAAAGGTGTATTGTTCTAGTCACGAGAATTTGAGAGTTTGGTTGATAAATTGCAGCCAACTTTTGAAATCCATTAATTTCTATCCTGTTGTCTCTATTCAAATTTTTTCTCCTATTTCACTTGCTGACCCAACATGTATTGTATCATTTTCTGCACCTCCTACCAGCCCAATTTTCAGTGAAGCACCTACTTTTCTTGTTATTCATACATTGACTCCCAAAACAACTACCCAACATACTGTTTTACCTTCCTCTATGTCCTATATACATACTAGTACCACAATAAGTTCATTTTTATTCATACAGTAGCAATGACAACCAAATATGCCCCTTTAAACCTTCTTGCTCAATTACATGATCTACCTTAGAATTATGGCTAAAGACTCCCTCAATATGACGCCACTGGTGATATTACTTCCAAACAACATATAGATAAAGCGAATGGTTTCGTGGACCTTGAAGACATTGATCATGAGGATGTAAGATGAGATTGTTTGCGTAGCATTTCTCCGAGGAGGTAAAAAAGTGGTTCAGAAGTGTTAGACCCGAAACTTTTGCTACCTATCAAGAACAGAAGGATGCCTTCATTGAAAGATGGGGTGAGAAGAAAAACCATTTCCAAATCCTTTCCGAATATGATAGTTTGAATAGAAAATCAGGTGAAACAATCCAGGACTTTTCAACCATGTTCAATAAAGCCGAGGCCAATTTGTTGGTGAAGAAATCCAAGACGAAGCTAGAGATAGGAGTAACTACAAAATAAGAGTCTGCCACTTCCTATAATGAAAAATTAGACACCTTGGGGGTCGATTCCGGGAATTGACCCTCGCAACCCTCGGGGTCAATTCCAGGAATTGACCCTCGCCGCCCTCGGGGTCGATTCTGGGAATCAACCCAATGCTGCCTTGGGGTTCAATTCTGGGAATCGACCCTTGCCGCCCTGGGGGTTGATTCTGGGAATTGACCCTTGCTGCCCTTGGGGTCGATTCCGGGAATCAACCCCCGTCGCCCTGGGGGTCGATTTCGGGAATCGAGCTTTGCCGCCTTGAGGGCCATGGGGTTCGGTCGATGGGTGGCAAAGAGCTGCCAGGACCATTCGACTATCATTTTTGGTACAAAAATTGATGACAAAGGACCATTCGACTATCATTTTTGGTCGAAATATTGATGACAAAGGTCAAGATGGTGAAGTGTCTCCTTTTTAGGTTCGCTTGAATGTGCATGATCAAATTCTTCATAATGCCATGATGGATTTTGGAGCGTCCCATAACCTGATGCTGTAGGTGATCGTAGAAAGGCTTGGGCTTGATATTACCAGACCATATAAGGAAATTTACTCTTTTGATTCCATCAAGGTGAAGTGTTTGGGAATGATAAAGGATCTAGTGGTTTCTCTCACTCAGATTCCCTCCAAGAGCATGGTGATGGACATTGATTTAACTGACATACCTCCTAAGTTTAGCATGCTCCTATCTAGGTCATGGATAGCAAAATTACAGAGTGAAATGCAGATCAAAATGTTTTACATCATTGTTTCAGTCTTTTGTGGTCAAAACAGAAGGTTGTACGGAGAACCAGTAATGTAATATATGATCAACAACAAGGAGAAGCCCATAAATAATCCAATATATGTTGTCCACTCTGATTTAGATTCATTTTTTCTATTGAATGTTGAATATCCTGATGAAGAAAAAACAAGTTTAGTCCTTATAACAGAGATAAAAAAAGAAGAAAACATAAAATATACGCACAAGAAAATTGAGGAATGGAACAACAAGACAGTCCATGAAAAATCTGATAATTTGAAAGCTGAAGTGAGTGAAGAAGAAGAGAAAAGGCAACACCTTCTGACCATGAATTTTGGTGAAGTAGCAAGCAAAGAAGTTATTGGGACAGGTGTGTGGATAATCGGCTTTGAAGTAGGAAAGACTAATATTTGCTCATACAAACTAGATTTTGAATGCACCAATAACGTGGTGGAGTATGAAGCACTTCTCTTGGGTTTGCAAGTCTTAAAGAAGTCATGAACAGAAGGATAGTTTTCTACGGGGATAGAGAGATAGTCATCAAGAAATTTAAAGGTGAGTACCAAACGAAACAACCCCTGATGCGTGCTTACCAAAATGTTGTCCTAGATTTCTTGCAAAATTTTTCCGAATATAAATTTTTAGTTGTTCCTAGAAGAGAGAATGTTGCTGTAGATGCCTTCGCTACATCGGCCTCTAATTTTGAGATTTATAGCAGCATTATATGCAAGTACAAAGTTGAAGTAAAATGTAGGCTTGTTGTCCCAGATAACATGTGGCTGGTTTTTGAGAATGACAAACATTTGGAAATTTTCTTTTAATGAAAGAAGAAATTGCCAAGATGCAGTTGAAAAAAGACTACAGGTGGGAAGACGATGGTGAGGAGAATTTTATAAATCAAATGAAAGAAGGGTTGGAAAAGTGGGGGACAAAATTGAAAGTGTTGCAATTAAAAGATAATGTTATTCCAACGGGGTTGGTACCATTGGAAGAGCTTTTTGATCAAAATGATATAGCCAAGAGGCCAAAGTTAATTCCTACTGAGGTCGGAGTGGAGGAATGTAACATAGGTACAATGGATAAGCAGAAGATGATCAAGCTATCCAAAATTCTATGTCTAGAAATGAAACAAATGTATTTATATTTTTAGAAAGAATTTGTTGATGTTTTTTCCTGGGGATATGAAGATCTAAAGGTATATGACAAGAAAATCATCCAACACACAATATAGACCAAAGAGGATCAAAAGCCATTCAAACAGAAGATGCGGAGGAAAAATCATGTTCTACTTCCTTTGCTCGAAAAGGAGTTAAGGAAATTATTTGATGTTGGAATTATAATTCCTCTCAGATTTTCTAAATGGTTGCTTTATTTAGTAACAGTCGGGAAAAGGACAATATAAATAAAATTGTGTGTGTATTTTAGGAATTTGAACATGGTGTCTCTCAAGGACAACTACCCATTTCCCAAAATAAATCATATCCTTCAGAAAGTGGTGGGTGCAAGGAGAATCTCACTACTAGATGGTTTTTCAGGGTATAAGAAAATTTTGGTTCACGCGGAAGATCAAGACGAGATTGCGTTCAGTACACCGTGGGGTACTTTTAAGTATGCCAATATTCCTTTTGGTTTGATGAATGCAAGAGCAAAATTTTAGTGAGCTATGGATATATCTTTTGTAGAGGAGAAAGAAATTATTTCTAGTGTTATATCTTGATGACATCAATGTCTATTCATAGTCGAATGAGGATCATTTGCAGCGCTTGAGGGCAGCCTTTATTAAGTGAAGAAAATAAGGCATCTCGTTCAATCCCAAAAAATATTTGTTTGGGCTAGAAGAAGGTAAAGTTTTAGGCCATATAATTCCCAAATACGGTATTAGAATTGATCCTAGAAGAATTTCATCTATTCAGAAAATGGACATCCCCAGAAGCAAGAA
Source organism: Pinus albicaulis (assembly GCA_034641835.2). Classification (NCBI taxonomy): domain Eukaryota; kingdom Viridiplantae; phylum Streptophyta; class Pinopsida; order Pinales; family Pinaceae; genus Pinus; species Pinus albicaulis. The sequence goes on along the minus strand of JAXQQM020075649.1, from coordinate 25,210 downwards.
GGAAATTGTGTCTTTTATTGGTGGGATAAATTTCTTAAGGAGGTTTTCCCAACCTGGTAGAAATTTTAAGGACAATTACAGACATGTTAAAAAAGGAAAATGAAGTTAAATTGAATGAAGAAACTAGAAAATCATTCAATAAGGTAAAATTTGCACTATCCCAAGGCCATGAACTTGTTAGTACAAATTACACCAGCGATTTTATCATTTTTTCTTTTGCCTCAGAGCATAGTATTGCAGTTGTTTTCAAATGCAAGGAAATCATCAAGGTGTGGAACAACCGATTGGATTTTCCAGTAGAACACTCAAAGATGTTTCTCTTAAATATGACATCATGGCTAAACAAGCCTTTTCTTTAGTAAAATCTTTGAAGGATTTATAAGTATGCATTTTCTTACACCAAACAAGAATTCATTTATGATTTCTTCTTGCTGCAACAAATTTGTACCTTCCTCCTTTGAAAGGAATTCTCCATCATACTTCACCTCAAGCGTTTCATTCATCTCTGTGATAGTTTCACCAAACTGTCCATCATCTTCTACACATCCTCCAAACATACATAAACTATGAGTTTTAAAAATACAAGGCTTCATAGCCTCATATGCTTCTCTTGTCAACATATCTTCAAAATCTTATGAACTATTCCAAATTCGTAGACCTATGGGTTATGGGCCCACGATCTATATACCGGGAGCAATAAAACAACGATTTCCACCTCTCTGACCAACACACTTGGAGAAATTTCAAAAGTCACACGTATCCAATATTTACCAATGCAAATGCCATTCAACTATGAATGCAACTTCACTATTTACCAACACAAATGCCATTCAAATATGAATGTCAACACAATCCATATTGAAATTACTACCATAGGTGAGATGTTGCATAAGAATAAAAAGACTGAAATATTGTTTGCCATGTAAATGGAATCGTTGACAAATATGGGCGTCATTCAAAAGAGGAAATGCTCTATGGCATTTTCTGCATTACTGGAATGATTGCTAAACATGAGACATCGCACAGGAGGATCAAAGCGAATGCAACCAGACCCGTGTTAGAAATCATATAATGCGATTTCAAAACTGGTTGCCATCATTGGTTCCCAGCTTCCCTTTACAGTGTGAACCAGTGTACTCTGCGGTTGCGTCCACCCAACTACGCTTCTGCACTACAATTGCGTTAAGACTGCGAACGCAATCTGAATTGCTGGACTGTTAACGCAGGTATGAAGTCCATATCACACTATCCACACACTGTAACTCCACGGTGACCTCGTCCAATTGCTCATGTAGTCTCGGCACCCAGGTATGCACGTTGACGCAAAGAACTATCTCCAGCGTCCTCCGCAACTAAGAGTGAATTCAAATTCCGACTATGCACTCACTACACAGCATTGGGTCTTCTCACACATTGGTCGATTCCTCCTCTAGTCGACTTCAATTCTTAGCAATGGTGATCATGACCTATTTTTGAAGGAGTACAATGCATTTGGATTTGGGTATGATGTTTGAAGCGCAACACTTGCAACACTTTTGGATCATAGACATCGTAAGAATTCTTTATAGGGGTGTACTTCCATGCCCCTTAGCCTCTTGGATAACATAGTATTTCAAAACTTCACATTTAAATAGAGTTAGTAAACATAGTTAAAAATAAGAATGTTTCTATATATATGTCCGTTGGAGATATATATATATATAAAATAGAAATTGTAGCTATAAATTAAGATCTATTTTGTTATATAAATAAAAATACTAATCCTTATCTTATTGATATACTCAATGATGTTAAAATCAAAGAATTGCACGGGAAAAGTTGGGGCCCATGACCATGGATGAACTAGCAATAACCAAAATCAAACATAGAAAAACCACCCAGAAAATCAAAGAATTCCTAAAGCTAAGAATGTGTAGAACTAGAAACCCAAAAATGTTAAGAGTAGAAAGAAAACCCAAATATGTTAAGAGCAGAAAGAAATGTCAGTATATTTTTATTTACAATTTTGCAAAAAAATATGTATATACCATGTCATCCATAAAGCCAAATCCATTAACCCTATATTAAAATACAAGTGTAACTCCTTAACCAAAATTACAAAACCACGGGCTTAATCATCATGAGCCACAAAACCATTAATAGATAAAATTATGTGTGCGAAATAACCAGAACCAAACATAGAAAACCCACCCAAAAAATCAAAGAATTCGTAAAGCTAAGAATGTGCACAACTAGAATCCCAAAAATGGTAAGAGTAGAAAGAAATGTGAGTATATGAACATTAATATTATACTAACTAAAGATATGCATAGATAAAATAATGTTAATTAACTTATGCTCACGGTGATCTTAACCCATATTTATCTATATGTTTTGATAGCAAAATAAAAACATAACCTTACTGTGTTTCTTTATTTGAAATAAATAAATTCAAGTCCCAAAACTACATTTAAATATCAATTTTTAGGACCAAAGATTATAAATAATAAAAAAACAACAATAAAAATGTAACCAAACACTAAGAAGAAGCACAGACCATAATTAATGAAAACAAATAACAATAAAAATGTAACTAAACACTAAGAAGAAGCAAAGTGACTATGATGCAAGTTGTCCCTGACCATGGCCATTAAAAATGTGTTGGTTTTGTCCATAACCTCCACAATTGTACATGGGGAAAGTGGGAAAAGTAGTTGTTACCATGCAAATTGGATGATAAAATGTAGGAGATGGGGAAGCTGGTGTACGACCCCGACCCCTGGGAGATGGTACAATGTCAATTTGATGAAATGATCTTGGACCTCTCAGAGTTGGCACCATACCAATTGGATGATATGATGTAGGACCTTTAGTATTGTCCATAGGGACACTAACGCACTTGGTTGGATTTTGTATGAGTTAATAACAGATATTTTCCTATTGTAATCTATGAGCACTTGTACTTGTTATTATGGTGATTTGTTGGTAATCCTGTCATGGTTAATATTCTGGTTATATGCTAATTATAAGCATATATTTGTAATGTGCTCTAACTATGAATTTTTCAGGATTTGATAAGTAATTGATGGTTAATGAACGCATGGGCTAACAACTGTTATTGTAGCTATTATGAGATGGCATTAGACAATCTTATTGATTCTCAGATAAGGTTTAGACTCTTATGATCATATATACCTTCATGACTTGTAGTTTTTACATGTTCTATGTTTGATGCAAGAAACCATCATGGTTAGGACTGGTTAGGTCAAATTCTTGTTCAAGTTCTATATATTTAGCATTTCCCTTGAGGCATTTATCATTCTCATAATTTACAGGAAGTTATGGGCAGTGGTCTGGAGGCTGGCCTAGAAAAGTGGCATCAAGTCATGCGTGCGGTTGGAGCCCTATAACCACACAATTGTAGGCTCGTGCATGCAGTTGGGAGTCTAGATCAATGAAAAAGAAATACAACACAAGGTTTGGTGACTTGGGCTAGTTTTTTAGTCCCTGAAATTCCTACAGTTAGGAGGTTAGGTCATGTCATAGTGACTCTTTGTCTCGTGTTTTCCCTGGAACACCACTTAAATTGGGTAATTGTGGGGGGATTTTACATTAAAAAAGGGTTGAGGACTAGAAAGTGGGACCTTTGAGTGTGTGGAATCCAAACGTATATGAGCATAATGGTGTTTTGTGGGTGTACACATTGACATATTTTTAAATGCTTGGATTCTAAATTCAATGAAGAAATGATCAAAGTTTCATTCAAAATGGATTCAAAAAAATATATCTCACTCATCTAATGTATATAAGAATCTAGGAGACAATGGGCATGAGTGCTTGCCAAAAAAAAATGAGTGGATACTGGATTTAAGGTAGAAATAGGCAAAGGTCAAGGTTCTAGTTGTTCTAGGTTTTGTGATAAAAATTGTATCCAACTAATCCAACTATTCCATGATCTAAGACTCTTGTGCATACATGACAAAAATTAAATGAACCAAATTTGAAATTTAGGAATAAAAGGTTATGCATTCACTAAACTAGGTCATTGGTTTATCCCATATTTCCGTGGAAAAAGAACTGACAAAGAAGGGGCTACGAAATTTAGCAATGTAGCGAATTCGAGATTTCAAAGAACTGGGATGGAATTTTTCATTCGAAGTTTTGACATTCTACAGTTCTAACATAGGTCTTCTACAAAGTTAATTTTGACAATTTAAAGTTTGCACTCTAGTATCAAAATTAACAAGACTAATGCACACCAGAAATAGAATGATAGTTCATAAGTAGTCCACCATAGTTAAACTGATACAAAGAGATGGTTAAATAGAGTTGAAGTGATTGTCAAAAAAATACTAGTCATTATCTTATTGATATACACAATGATGTTAAAATCAAATAATTGCATGGTTAAAGTTGGAGCCCGTGACCATTGATGAATATGGAATACATTTTTTGAGTTGTTGAGGTATCTTAAGTACATGAAGGTACATGTATAATCCTAATTGTATTACCATAGTCTTAAAATGACAAAATTGAGTTTGTTGAGCCCAAAAATACAGATGAAAACATGAAGAATGATAAATATTGTGTGATAAAAAAAAATACACAAGTTAGAATTCCATGAGGTTTGGAAGGAAAATAAAAGGGAGAGGTATAAATACCATGTCATCCATAAAGTCAAATCCATTAAACCTATATTAAAATACAAGTGTAAGTCAACCAAAATTACAAAACCACTAGCTTAATCAAAGAACTGACAATGAAGGGGCTAAGCATTGTAGCTAATTCAAGATTTCAAAGAACTGCAATGGAATTTGTAATTCGAAGTTTTTACATTCTACATTTCTAACTTTGGTTTTCTATAGATTTAATTTTTGCACTAGTTTTAACATTGGTTTTCTATAGAGTTAATTTTGGCAATTTAAAGTTTTCATTCTAGTGCCAAAATTAATAAGACTAATGAACCCCTTAAATAGAATGATAGTTTAGAAGTTTTCGATAGATTTAATTTTGGCACTAGTTTTAACATTGGTTTTCTATAGAGTTAATTTTGGCAATTTAAAGTTTGCATTCTAGTGCCAAAATTAACAAGACTAATGAACCCATTAAATAGAATGATAGTTCAGAATTAGTTCACCATAGTTAAATTGATACAAAGAGATGTTTAAATAAAGTTGAGCTGATTTTTAAGATTGGAAATAAAAAATCAAATATTATATTTGCGACTGAATATAGTAGCAAAATTACAAATACAGTAGATTACAGAGTAGGTGGAAATGGTGTGCAAAGGATCTCAGTGATTGATTGAATGAATCTCAATGACTAAGGGTTGGGTATGGATTCAGTAGGAGGACTCAGATACCAGGCAGTCAGGGACGCGAGAGATCCGGTGGCAAAGGCGCGGGGGGGCGCAGAGATGCGGAGGGATAGTAGCGAGATCCGGCCTTGGAGGGCGCGAATGCAGAGGATAGCACCAGATCCGGCCTTGGAGGGCCTTGAGATACGGAGAGATATGAGCGGATCCGGCCAACCAGAGGACGCGAGATACGGAGAGATAGCGGCGAGATCCGGCCTTGGAGGGCGCGGATACGGAGAGATCGCGGCGGATGCGGGATGGGGAGGACTCGAATCCTAGCGGATCCTGGCCTTGAGACGCGGTCTGGAGATAGGCGCAGATGCAGAGGAGGACTCGAATCAGCAGTCCAGGCGCTAGGACGCGATCGGGGAGACGGCGATCGTGGCGGGGTCTTTGTCTGAGGGTTTGGCAGCGTTTTTCAGTGTTTCCAGCCCTGAGGAGTGGTCATCTCATCTGGAGGATTTGTGGCCAGCGTTTCATCTGTCTTCTGCGCTGTCACTAGCAGAGACAGCGTTTTCACTTGTGAAGGCTGACTGGTGGTGGAGCATCAGTTTCACATTTTCTGGGGTTTGTCTGGAGGATTGAGATCAGCCATCTGTCTAGTTTCCAGCCCATAATTCCAGTGCATTCCAGCAGCAGTTCTTCATAGCAGTTCTTCAGCCAGCTAGGACGTTGTCCTTATTTGCAGCCATTATTTGTTCTGAGAGGGTCTCCACTTGCCTAGGGCAAGGATAGGTGCACTCATTCTGATTATCTTGTACTCCTATCTATGTGTTCTGAGATTAATAAAATGGCTTAGTATTCTGGCATTCTATGTGTACTTGTTCCATTATCTGGTTCCAGCATTTTGTTTTATATATCTGTCTGGCATATTTCTGTGGATTACTGGTTATTTCCCTTTGGGGATATTACAATGGAGTCACCTATACCCATATCGAATCCCACACAAGTCTTTCTGGCGCAAAGTTTGGAATGCCCTTCCCAAGTTTGTTTGTTGGCAGATATGGTTGGCTCGCAATCAGATGATTTTTAATGATCTGAATCACACACCGATGCAAGTTGCTGCAAAAGCCAGAACATTCCTCCTGGAAGCGGCCCAACAGCAGTATTACAAAGAGGATACAACGCTTCAACCGGTAGAGAAGAGGTGGCTCGGTTCTCTTGAACCCCAACGCAGAAAGTATCTCCACTCTCCCCAAACAGCGCATCCAAACTGGAGAAAGAGAGATTCAGATGCATCATTTCAGCATTGGTGGAGAGCTCAAAAGACACACACAATTTTCTTCGATGGGGCGTCCAAAGGGAACCCCGATCCCTCCGGTGCCGGAGGGATCATCTACACCCCAAATGGAGTTTCCCGAGACTCTTTCTATTGGGGCCTTGGTCTGAAGTCCAATAATCAAGCGGAGCTTCTTAGCCTCCTCAAAGCCTGTCAAATTGCTAGAGAGAAAGGGATCAAAGATATACAGGTATTTGGAGACTCGGAGATTCTCATCAAAAAGCTGAACACTGAAGAGCAATTCAGAAACGCAGGTCTCAACAGAATATTGGAAAGACTGAAAAGAGTCCTATTAGCCTTTGCTTCCTATAAATTTTATCATATCCTTAGAAGCTCAAATAGTGAAGCTGATTTGATGGCCAACAAGGGGAGCGCAACGAAGAAAGGGTTGCTTTTTATAAACAAGGAAAGAACTGCAGAAATTCCTTGATAAAGTCAAGACTTAAAAACAGCTTTTGCTGGATAACTATGATGTAATTGGGGACGCTAAGGCAAAGTCCTACTCTTTCTCTTTCTCATAAATAAAAAAAACATACCCGTTATAGTTTAAAAAAAAATAACGCAATTTTAACTCAAAAGTAAAAAGGGGTATTATAAAAATAATATTTATATCATTAAAGACAAAGTTATAAAGTATAAAAGGGAAATGTTATAAAAAAATAAAAAATATTAAAAAGATCGCTTATTGTTGAGTCAAATTATTATCAATGAATACAAAATGGAATCAATTACTAAGAAAAAAGAACAGATTTTAATCCAGAATTGAAGGAAGGAAGATTTTTAGGAACTTCAGTGAACTATGCTTCAGTGTTATTTATAATTAAAGGAACTCTTGCAGGGAAAGATATTACTATTTCTATTGCTCCTGTCAAAAGTAACAACTATACAAGCCTGGAACTTGCTAACCAATCGGTGATTCCCGAGTCAAATATAATCGAAAAATTAGACCTTTGAAGCAAAAAACAATATGAGATAACCGACTTACAATTAAACATTGGGTATTATACATTTATATCACAATTCTTTATTCAATCTCTACGGAGCGATCTGATGGAAAATGTAACTAGTTTTGGTCTTCATAATTGTCACTGTACTCATGTCACTATGTATATCTTATGTAACAAGCAAAAGAAGAAAGAAAAATTATTATTTTAGAGCATGGGTTTCATGCTTCTTATTGATGGTCTTTTAGGTAAAAGGATGTTCTTCATGCTTCTAAGGTTTGTTAGGTCATAATATTTATTGTCATGAGTCAAGAGAGTCAATGCCATGATTATAAGACCCATTTGCGCAAGATGTACTTCAATTTATTTTGAGTCTAGAAAGTCCTCAAAGCCTCCAAAGCACAAGTCGGCCCTAACAACTTCAAGTCGACCTAAAGAAAGGCTATAAATGCAAACAGCTTCCACCTCATTTGATACATATACATACACATACATCAAGTTTGATCTCTCAAGTAAAAGATACAATCTGAAGCTGGGAAGAGAAAAAAAGACATAGTGAAGATCAACGAAGCAAAAAGAAGTCTAGAATACCTATTTTTGGCCTTATTCTCTCATACATGCGAAGGTTGGGTTTTTTGTTGCAACTTCTAGAGGCCGAAATCTCAGTTTTGAATTACAGGAAAAAATTGCAAATTCAAGTTGCAGAAAGGTCAAATACTCCAAGTTGACCTAGTTGACCTTCAAGAGATTATCTTGCTCAAAGAAGGAACTCTTGAAGAACTATTTTGTGCCAGAATTAGGGTTTTTGCAGCAGCTACAGGGCAGAAGTTGCAAGTTGAAATTGCATGGTCGAAGCTGGGGGCCACAGTTGAAGCTGGAAGTTGGTTGAAGTAGGATTGAGCTTTGTTGATCTAATCCACTTGGAAAGGCTTCTTGGAGGGCTGACTTAGTACTTGGAGGAGGACTTGGTCTAGGGTCTGGGTCTTGGTTTTCTCATTTGAAGCAAATTCTATAAGAAGAGATGAGATTTTTTAGGTTTTCCCCTTGGAGGGGTTTTGCCCTGGCTTGTAGCCTAATTTCTGTGCCCATTGTATTTACTATTTTTGCACTTGATAATTGTTTGATGAAGAAGATCTGATAAAGAAACATAAGAAGATAAATAAAGTTCACAAGCAATTATTAAAGTAAGAAAAGAAAATTGAATTAATAGTTGCCATATTGTATTTTCCAACACGATCGAGGTGACATAATTATGGGTTCGCCCTGAATGAAATCACTAGGGTCCTTCATCCTAAATATGAAAATGAAGTTTTTGACATTTTCCTACAAAAATAAAAAAATAACGCTACAGGATGTTACATTGAAGCTCGATTCAATAACACCAAAAGACATAAAACATATCTCAAAAGCAATTCTTCAAGAAAACCAGAAGGCAATGCAAACTATGCAAAAGGAAGTAGAAAATATTATCACAAACAAAAACGAAGAAGTTACTTGCCTCAAGGACCTCAACAAGAAATTACTGACACAAATTAAGAAGCTTAAGAAGGACAAGAAGTCATTGGAAAATGAAGTACAACAGTTTATCGAAAAGGAAGCGTTGAAAACTTTAGATGTTCAAGTCTAAGAAAAAGAAACAAATATCGATCCAGTCAATATCACAACTCAAGAAAATTGCAAACCAGTTGAAGTAAAAACATATTCAGATGGTGCAGCTCGAAAGATGAAAATTCCAACTGAAGATTATGCAACCAACTCAACAACATCAATAATTGAAGTGAATCAGGGAATTTCCACACGCATGATAAGAGAAAATCAAATCACAAAAACTCCTTATCGACATCTGAATCACAAGAGCATACATCTCAATTAGTCTACATATTTGTATCACTCAGAACAGAAAATACAAACTGGTGTTCCAAGGAATACCGATGTCTGCAAAATCCAATCTTACAATAACAATTTGCTCCAACTATCAAATAATTGAAAGTTCAGGATGGGTAGATCCCTTCTCAATTCAACAATTTTGTTTATCACTTAGAGGATCCTATCATTTTGTATTATTGAAGATGACAACTCGAAGAATTCCGAAAATGCAAATAGATTACAAGACATAGAAATAGATGGCACGTCTTATCAACAATAAGCTTTCAAGACAAATATTTTCTGAAGAGGAAGGCAATGTTATGAATACAATATATTAAAATAATATAAATAACATAAATAATAATAATCATAAATAATTATTAGTATACTGATGAGGCATGTCTCTAAGGCCATGACATTCATGAAGGGGCACCTGCCTAGGTACATAAATAGGCCCTCATTTGTATATTATATCATATCATCAATTGTACATTCAATATCCATATATATATATTATCCTATGATGGATGCTTTTAAATTTCAGATATTCTGAATATTCCATTGCGTATAGGAACCTTGTTCGTTCCATGAGCCATTTAACTCCCTAAATAATTAAAAATAACATTGCAAATGTTTCAGATTTTCCAGTTGCATGAAAGTTCCAAAGCTAGTTGATGGTCCTACCACTGATTGAGTTCACTGAATTTACTTGATTGAGAGGAACATTTGAAGTGGAAGTCCTTTATATAGGTAATAATAAATATACCCTGAAAATGCTCTACTTCAATTCAGTTAAATTGTTAAATCAAAAAACAGGTTGGTCACTAGCCTTCACATAACTAATATTATGTGTGTATGGGAGATGTTGTTGAAGTTAAAGGCTTTTGACAATGGCGAATCCTCAGCTTCACGGGTCAATAAGATGGTCAGATTCACTTGGGCGTTGATGAAGGTCTAATTGACATGTGTCAAAAGCATCAACTGTGATGTCCCCACCATCTTGAGCACAGAGACATCATTCCCGCTGGCCTAACTGTTTCCTTTAGGCTAGCAAGAGGGGAAATTTACTAAGGGGCTAGGGAGTTTTCCCAATTTTGATATTATTATTATTAATAAAAAGGGGCAAACTAAGAGAAAATCAACAAAATAGTAAAAAAAGAGTTCTAGAAGGATGGAAAAGATTCAACAAAGTCTTATAAAAGGGGAAGAGAAAGCCATTCATCATCATTCTATCTTGTGATTTCTTCTTGTGATTGGAATTGAGCTCAAGCAAGTCTCAACTAGAGGGTTTCAAGCGAGATCTTCAACTAGTTTTGGCAGATATCTCTTGCACCCTAGCTAGTGTTTTTCCAATTTCAGTGGATACCCATTGCCACCCTAGTTGATCATTTCAATTGTTTGGACTGTTCATTGAGTTTGCTTTGCAGGTGATCTTCAGTGCCAAGGGGAACATACTTTGCCAGAAAACTAATTGTTTGCAGGTGAGATTGAAGTCCCCAATAGAGGGCTGAGTTACTTCAAGAGGCTGAATTATATATTGTTTGTGGCCAAGTTTCACTCCTGTAGCAAGGCCAGAATTCATCTCAGCCAGGGCAAAATTCCTATAGTCAGATTTCAGGCCGAGTTGATCCTGCCGAAGGCCAAATTTCATCAGCTGTTTGGAGGCCGAGATCTCTTATATGGGTGTCCGAATTCTGAAGTTTACTTTCATCAAATTGTGGCACTGACTTCCCTTTCTGAGAGGGCTGAATTGTTATCAGATTACCCAAGAAGTCGAGCTGCTAGGTTCTGCCACGGATTTAATTATTTTTGCAGGCCAGATCCATTGCATTTCTAGACGTGATCATCATCAGTTTGGCAGGCCAAAAATCTCTGAATCTCTGAGCATAATCATTAATTGTTTGGCAAGCTGGAAGTCCTCAAATTCCTGGGTGTAACCATCACTTGTTTGGCAGGCTGAGAGCCTATATTTCTGAGCTTGATTGTATTTGGTTTGGCATGCTGAGAGCCTCTTGCTATCAGTATTTAGGAGCCCCTCCTTCAGAGGTCGAATAGCAGATTATTTGGGGAGGTCAAAGTCAGTTATCATTTGGGGATCAAAGCTCTCCTTATCCCTGGACGACAGTCTCATTCATTTGCAGAGCATCATCTTCAGGGTCTAAACCAAACATTATAAAAAGGGGGCCGAGTTTGATTGCATTGTTGAAGCAATAAGGCTACATCCATCCCTTCTCATCTGAAGGCTGAGACTCATCTCTTCATGGAGGCTTTGATTGCAGAGACCAAAATTATTCTTGGTAGACCGAGTTGTTTATTTCAAGGGCCGAATTCCAAATCCATTTGGCAGTGAGTTATTCAGTCTATACAGTCTAGACAGGCCAAATCCACCTCTGGATTATTTCTGGTGCTGAGTTTATCTACAGTTCGAAGGAGCTGAGGATTCAGGCTTACTATTGAAGGGAGCATTATTATTATTGGAGATCAGATTGAATTGCTAAAGTTGTGCCAGGTTCTCCAATCTCATATTGAATATTGTAATCCCCTCAAGGACGTTAATAGAATCATTATTTGCCTCTTATATTCACTGCTGTTACAAGTGTTTCTAATTGTCTGTGAATTGTTCCACAAAAGTTTGTGCACAAACTGTTTGCTAAAAGATGTCAACGAAAAGTTTTAAAAAATGTTGAAAATTTTTGTATGTTTCTAGCTTTGTTACATTACATCAACATGGAAGGGTCAACAGTGAACAACCAATGAGATTGAGTTGTGAGGCTGGCATGTTCTCCCCATTATAGATCAATTAGGGAGTTGATGTATATTCAACATCAGTTGGTCATTCTACTTTATTCGATCACATTCAACCTAATGCATAAATAACTGATGTCCCATGCGATGGGAGTTTGTTGTTGAACCTGTTTGATCTTGAATCTAGCTTGATTTTAAAACTCTTTCCTGGCCTATAATAATTTCACATATGAAAATGATTAAAAAACACGGTAATGTAAATGGCATATGATTGGCTAATAAGGTTTTATCAAGCAATCCTATCACTAACAGTAGAAGGCTGAATATTCTACTTAGGCCTGCTAAGTTATTGGCATTCGGCAATTTCTGTCTATGAATCAATTTTGTACTATTTCTGCATTGTTATTCTATACAAACAATATTTTTAATGCAGCAGAGTACAGCATCCCTACCAAACAAAAAAATTGTTTAGCTACACTTTGATTTCTGACAAGCTGTTTTAATTACTATAAATAGCTGTGTTAATTTCTCCTACATAAACACCATAGTTAAAGTTCAAATTTTCAATGCGGAAAAATAAATTCCCTTCTCTAAGTAAATGAATGACATTTCAATCTCCATTCCTGGAATTCAAAAAACAACGAAGAAGTTTACTCTGGCACAAAAAATGGCTGACTTCATGTTACAAGGAAACATGATCTGCTATTGTGAAGACAAGCTTTTGCAATAGAACTCCACACAAGTTAGACGGATGTATCAATTTGGACAATAGACCTTTCATCAACTTTATAATCTAGGTTCCTATTTCTCATGTTTTCTTTAAAATGTAGCACAGGATGAAAAAAGGAACACAAGATGTATAGTTTAGCAGGAAAATCATTGTACTTAAACCCTAGTTCACATATCCAATAATCTAGATTATCCTTCTAAATCTTAGCTTTGTCCACAAGAATTTGACACATAAACATACAATAGTAAGAAAACTATAAGAAGGACATTAGGAAAAAAAGGAAAAGGAAAAAATCCATAGCAAGAGAAAAAGAAGCTGAATTTACCAAAATCATGATCTCATTATTTGATTTCGCAATGTCAAATAGCATGTTCTTATTCACTATGCGCATAGTATCCACAACACGCTCAATACACCAAAGTAAGAAAATGCATGGCGCTAAAACAGCAAATGCTCTTAGAATGTAGTGAAGACGAGTTTTGGTTATAATGTCCAACTCCACACCACAACTTGTAAGTAACTCAAAAAGGTAAGGATCCACAGGTACGTCAACCTAAACAAACACACAATAGTCATTTCAGAATGTATATCAGATATCCTATTTTGTGATGAAAATTTTGCATCCATTAAAAAGTATACATATATGAAAAGGATGCAGAGAAAGACCAGTGTCCATTCAAAAACAACTCCAATAACATCAACAAGAATGAATAGTCTACAGATAAAAAAATATTAAAATACATTTAGCTATAAATAACTCAAACAAGCTATTCAGCCAAATAACATAAATAGATGTAGAAGAATATGTAGAGTCATACAGTATATTCCGAGGGGAAACCCTCTTTCATTGTCACATAAATCGTCTTCAGATCCTCATTGAACACTGCTGCTTTAACCTGTTATGCCAAAGGATCTGCTTAATCTTTCTAGGATTCTATTTCTATTGAAACTTGATGCATAACAACATAAATCTAAAATAGTTGACAACAAGATGTTTATATTACCAGAAGGGTTGCACTTGCTTGACAAGAAAGGTAAGAGAAAATGACATAAACGCCATCAAACTTAAGAAAAATACTAAAAGCTCAAAAGTAAAGAATCCAAGAATATAAATTAACATCACATAATGCTTGTTCAATATAGGAACGTCAAAAATGTTCTTCCAACAAAGACATAGGCAATTCTGTGATGCTAGTAAGAAACAAATTTAAGCTGACTGTAGAAATGGTATCAGGATCAACCTCTAAGCATTCAACTTTCTGAAGAAAATATGTATAGGGTAGTTTTGGGCGATACTGCCACCATCTTTTTGAAATCCATTCACCCCGATGGGTGTTGAGCCTTTTCTCCTCTTGCTCCTTCCGAAAATTTTCTTTCATTTGGTGCCAATCAAAAGTAATTACATACTTAGAAGTCAACGCATCAATATCCTCTTCCCACTTTTCCTTTTCTAGAATCTCCTCCCACTTTGCAAGCCTTTCTTGCCATGACCCCCTAGATGTTACCTGGCTTCTGCCTTCCTCAGCTGAAATATGAAAATTTCTATCAGATTCTCCTTCAAAATTTTGATACTTTAAAATTCAAACTAAATCTTTGGCTATTGACAGCACAGACCGAAAAATTGGCAGTCATAAAATTGCAAAAATCGCACCTCAAAATGGGCATAAATTGTAAAAGTTCATTATTCATATGAAGAATAAACAAACCCAGAATATAGTCCCACAAAAGTAATACATGAATACATTACTGCAAAGCAAACCCCAACTTGGACCTTTCAATAGAAAAACGCAAGAGCATATAATTGAAGCCATTGGTCGCAGAAGCATGCTTGCTTCTGCGACCAAAGACTATTGTACAATAATACCCCTTTTTGCAAACATGCTTCTGTCAAAGGGAAATCACATTAATTTCTTGAGAAAGGAGGGATTTCTGAAAATTTTGCTGATTTAATTTCATATCACAGGAAACTCCTGAAAGGTTTGCTCACATAAATGCTAAAACTAGTATTGGAAAAACCATCAATAGGTACGAGCCACGACACAGAAAGTACAAAAAATAAACTAAATTTCATCTATGTGGTACATTAGTTATCCCACAGGCAATCTATGTGGTATGCTTCCATTATGCATACAATTTAACTTGTTTGATGCCACTTTAGTGCAAATATGCACCTCGGCAATCCTCTAGAAACCAAGATTAACCAATAGAACCATCGATTATGATAACTAGTGCATTTGAACACGAGAAGTATCCAAGGAGGAAGACATAGACTCTGCAACAAATAGTTATTAACATGATAACAGGGCCAAAAGGTCAAACAAACACAGGACTGCAAAGATATCCCCCACCAATCCTATAGAAAACAAAGATTAACCAACAGAACCATTGGTTGTGGAAACTATTGCTTCTAAACAAGCTGTATGGAAGAAGAAAGCAATAGACTGTGCAACAAATAGTTATTGATAACCAATTTTTTCACCAAGACGACATAGCCAAGACAAAGTCATTCTAAATAAAGTTCAACATGCTTGCATGAACAAATATTGACACCTAACTTTAGCAACCAGTTCTTCCACATGATGGCATTGTCAAAATAGTTTCAATCGGAGTATTTTATGCAAGACGAGGTACAGGTAGTTTCAGGTTCATTGACTCTGAGAGTTCTATAAATAAGATAATTTTATTGATGTCCATTATACAACAAAACACTACAAAATATATTTTTATTGATGTCCATAGAGAATGACAGTTAATTGTGGATCAACATGTTTGACAGTGACAAACAATAAAAACATGTACATCACTGCCATGAATGTGCATGAAATCAAGATTGTATGGGTATTGATCCGATTTTACATCTCTAACAGATTACTTAGAGCTTCCAAAATTATCACTTCTACACATCCTTCAGTGAACTGGAGGAAAAAAAAACACCTAGGAATTGTTGCCACACAATCTAGCAGGGGTCCAAGGAGGGGTACCTAAGGGACAACTACTAGACCAAATTACAACAATGGGACAAAGACGCACTGTCACCTCAATCATTGTCCCCTACACT
The DNA here is from genome assembly GCA_034641835.2 of Pinus albicaulis. Taxonomy (NCBI): domain Eukaryota; kingdom Viridiplantae; phylum Streptophyta; class Pinopsida; order Pinales; family Pinaceae; genus Pinus; species Pinus albicaulis. The sequence goes on along the minus strand of JAXQQM020075649.1, from coordinate 9,253 downwards.
TTACGACCTTTCACCAATGGGAGGAGTCCAAGTAACTCTCACCTTTGATTAATATGTCTATACTAGGGTTCAAAGTGAGGCAAGGATGGCTCACTCAATGGAAAGGCTCAATTAAGGTGCAAGCTTTGGGAGAAGCTAGAATGGATTTCCACGAAAAACCCCTTGAGAGAAAGACTATACTAGACCCAGGGTTGATATATTTGACGGGATAGGAGATCATCCAAGGTCAATACAATGAAGAGAAAAGGTTTCGAAAGATATGCTACTCAATTACAAAAATTCAAGAAACCCCCAAGTCAAAGCAGCTTCAAGGGTTCCCACTTGGTACGATGGATAGGGTATCAATTATCTTGTGATTCAACCATGAGAATGGCCTCAAATTTGGAGGAGAGTTGGAGGAAACATCAGCACAAAAGCCTATCCAATTGGTTTTGCGAGATCTCACCCCAAGTGAATTTTGTACAAAGCCCTAGAGAAGCTACATATCCTTAAAGGGACGAAGAAAGAGAGGAAGGAGGTGAAGAGAATGATAATTCGTTAAGCGGGAGTGATCACCAAGGATCTAGCACCAGTGCCTAGCTATTGGGAAGATTGGAGTCAAAATGATCAAGATTTGGGAACTTTACTCTTCAAGGAGGCCTAAAGAAGCAACTTCGCTCTCTGTGGATGCAGATACACGGCAACTTTAGACTTGTATACTTCGATGGCAATAGTTATGGACTTTTGAGAATGCACATGCAAATAATCCTCTTGGAACATTCATTCATTCTTTGTTCAATGAGTAACACATGCAAAATTCTCCAATAGTTTCCATGATTCCACTAATTCACATTAATTAGGACACATAATTTCACCATAAGGAAATAATTCCATGCATTAGACATCCATTAAAACAGAAATATAGCGTTATATTGCACTTACAAGACAAAGAAGGGTATATACATCCACAATCTTGCCAAAGAGCAGCTCCAAGAGAGATAGTGAAAACTTTCCACACATCAAAATGTATTTAATCATCCAAATCATTCCACAAATTGCAGGCAGAAAATCCCAAGTGTGATGATCCAAAGTGAGAGAGAGTCTCTCGTATTTATACAATCCTAATAAGTTTGAATTTCCTAACAAGGAAGCCCCTAAAGTGTTAAAACAAAGTAACAAACCCTTTGTTACAAGCCAACCAAGACAGTTTAAAATTAATTATTATTTTATTTGTCTTTTTGCCCATGTAATTAATGCGAAGTGCTCTCCAAGGCTAGCATTGAGGCCTCATGTGTTGAGAATGAGGGTGAGGGCCTCAAAAGTGATGAATACGAGGGGGATGTCGTCCAAATGTTGCAAAACATCTCCAAACCCCAATTTGGGCTCTATGGGCTCCAAATGGGTCTCATGGGTCTTCAAATGGCTCAAAATCATGTTGATGCTCCATCAATGAGGGCTAGAAGATGACGCATGCCCTCCCATGTCTTTCCAGATGAGACTAAACCTCATCTGGGCCCTAGATTAGCTGCCAAGTATCGGGTGCAAATGTATGGTCGGTTGGGCAACATGGTCCAAATGCATCATCATCTCTGTATGGCTGCGGCACGAACAAGAAATGTGTGGCATTGAAGAGGCCCATAGTGTGGTAATTGATACTCTACAACGGCGAAGGCTCATGGCTCTCAACGCTCACCCTACAAGTGCCATTATAACCCTCTGGAGTGCTTGGACCCTGTATAGGAAGACCAAGCACAAGATGGACCCACCTGCATTCATGTATAAGAACTAATGCGTCTCCTCACCTTCCAATGCAATTAATCATTAGCGCAATTGATTAAATAAGCTTGCAAATCAAGGGCAGAAGTGGACACTTCATAGTGGCATGCCCTTCCAAATGGGCTTTAAAATGTGTAGGTGTTCAACGCTCACCCTACAAGTGCCATTATAACCCTCTCGAGTGCTTGGACCCCGTATAGGGAGACCAAGTGTTGGGAAAAATACTGAGAGGGGGGGGTGAATCAGTATTGAAAACTTTTTACTTTTTCTTTCTCTAAAACCCATATGCTACTTTAATGAAGCCAACTCGCGTATACACACTGATATCCTTAATAAAACTCACGTATTAACATAGATTTCATTATGCTGATAATTCTTAGCTTAGATCATTGCATCATTCATTAATTAGATGTTTAGTAAGAAATAAGCATGTGTAGTAATAACAGAATAAACCATCACACATAAGCAACACACATGAACACCGGGATTTAAGGTGGAAACCCAAGTCAGGAGAAAACCACCACTGCCGTCGTCTCAGTCTTCAATATTTTATTATAAAGAAAACATCGTACAACCATGTACTGGCGCAGACTCATACCAGCACGCAGGCACCCACCTGCAGAAGGCTACAACCTTCTCTCGTTTACCAGCCTCTCCTGGAAGGGAGCTACAACCCCCTGCTCCTCGTTTACCAGCCTCTCCTGGAAGGGAGCTACTACCCCTGCTCTCGTTTTGACCTCTCCTGGAAGGGAGCTACTACCCCCTGCTCTCGTTTACCAGCTACCACTGGAAGGGAGCTACAACCCCCTCACTGAAGGCTTCGACCCTCAGCACCATTGCGGACCACGTTTCATCAATTTTCATACTGGATCCAACAGCTTCCATACAACATACCTTGTAGGCCACTTTTCATCAGATTTTCAGACTGGACCCACTTCACACATTTAAGCTCATCATACATCAAACTGAAACTCATAAACTCATCAATTCATTCGCTGTACCATCAACCAATCAACCAACAACTTGATCTTTAATCAACATAATCAGCAGCATAATCCACTTCAAACAACCCAGATCTGTATGAATACAACATTGACAGATCGTAGTAAAACAGTAGAACAAATCAGACATTTTATTCCACATACTTCAGCAAAACCCTAGTTCCATACGCGCTTTTACTTCACTGAACCTGCGTATGCACGCGCTTTAACAGAAACAAACCTGCGTATACATCTACACATATTTCAGAACTGATTTCACATACCATACGCGCTTTTTCTGAAGCCAACCCGCGTATATACGTGTTTTCTCTTCCACAAACCTGCGTATAGATCTTCAAACTTTGTAGGGCTGCGCAATTCTTCAGAATAGATAAATGGCTCAGATCTTACCCTTTTTCTTCAGGAAATATTCGCCTCATTCCATAAACAGATCTAGAAAATACATAGTCTTTTCAGATCTAGAGATCCCTCTTCATCATTTTCTTCATAGGTGCATTATTAATTCAGATCAACAAACTGTTACCCATTCCATGCAGATATACTTCAAAGTGAAGTATTCATTCAATGCCCAGACATATGCACACCCTTGCACTATGATCTTCTTCTCCTTATATAGATTTAGCCTTTGTCAATACCATGAGTCAAAACCACACAACTACTAATGGTATTCCTAGACGAGATCAAATAGATATTCCAGCGCTCAATACAATGGACCAATACCATGGTAAAATCCCTTGGTTTTATGAATTTAGAGCGAAAATAGGCATACGCTACTTGGCACGTACTTTTCCGCGTATATACGCTACTTTGCCTTGACAAACCCACGTATGCTTTGTGACATGTCTTATTTATCATTTCTCTGGCACTTACTGGAATTCCTTTCTTCTGTTACTTCTGAGTTGATCTGTAGATACATCATCCTTCCATATTTAACACATAGGTTGCTTATCATAGACAACTCATCAAGCAGGTTTCTATCAAGAACAACTTCATCAAGTAGGTTGCCATCCAAAGACAACTCATCAAGTCAATTTCCATCAAGGACAACTTCATCTAGTAGGTTGCCATCAAAGACAACACATTGCATCATATTGCCAACAATCTTACTTCATCAAGTAGGTTGCCATCAAGGACAACACATTGCATCATATTGCCAACACCAAGCCCAAGATGGACCCACCTACATTCCTGTATAAGATCCAATGCGTCTCCTCACCTTCCAATGCAGTTAATCATTAGTGCAATTGAGTAAATAAGCTTGCAAATCAAGGGCAAAAGTGGACACTTCATAGTGGCATGCCCTTCCAAATGGGCTTTACAATGTGCAGGTGTTACTTTGCTCGACAAGAGATGTTAATGAAGTACCCTATTAGGTGGTATCAACCTCTATGGGAGTGACAAGTCCATGGTACATCTGTCAAATGGCAAGTGTCATGTGACATAATGATGGAACAAAGTGGGGGCAAGAGGGAAGGCTCCAAGCTACATGCTATGGTACAAAGGCAGTTATGAGGAGGGAAGCCCACACCTTGGGTGTATGAATGTAGAAGGGAGCAATTGTGTTACATGAGTTATCTCGGCCTTGTTTTTCCACCCTTCTTCATATGCCTTCTTCCTTTTATTGATTTTTCTTCCTTTTATTGCTCGGGGCTCCAAGGGATGAGAGCAGGATGGGTATGATGTGGCAGTGATTACCCCCTTAAGGTTGAGCAATTCATCGCCCACTAGGGGTTGGGACAATCATGGGTTCCTTAATGATGTAGGGGCACTCATATGGGCCCTAGGAACCAGGGTGATGGCCATAGTGATAGGGGGTAGAGCTCATGTTTGGCTTTTGCCCATGTGCTAAATTTTTATGTCTCTCTCATCTTTTGTATTTTGAGGTACATTTCCTATTGTAAGTGGCCAAATTATGCTTTTATCTTTCTTTTTAGTTGCTTAAACATCTAGGGCATTGTTCCAAGCCTGACCCAAAGTGTGGACAAGGGTAGGGAGAGGCAAACACCTTGTGGACCTAATGGACAAATGTGGACCCAGATGGGGAAATGTATAAAGGGATTGTAATGAGCGGAGGGGAGTGAGATATATGGTATCGAGAAGTGGAACCACACAACCAAAATTAGGGTTTTCCATGTAGTGCCACTCCTAAAGCTAGTGACTAGTGAAAGAGATCCCATGAGACTAGGATACAAGATTAACCCAATAGTTGAGACAAGGGAACAAGAATAGAGTCAAAGCTCGTTCCTTCCACCGAATCACTCCACTAATTCATGTCCAAATGTGTCCAAGAAAAGCAAGCATAAACACCCAATTACATAATGAAAAATCATACCTTCAGGGTTGGATGGCCCACCTTCAAACATACGATCATAACAGATGAGCAAAGGCACACAATGGTTGGCTCAAGTGGCGAAGAATAGTAGCACATCGAGCTATCAAGTGGCAGCAAGGGGTTGTTGGCTGCCGACTGAAGACAAATCTAGGAGAAAATTTCTCCTATAGGAGTCACCCACTGTGGTGGGTTACAGGAATGAAGAAACAAACATTACAATTACATCTGCATTGGAAAACCTCCTAGCTTACAATGGCCATTAATTTTCATACTTGTTTATTTGAAGAACATATTGTGTCTAAAATCACAATATTGTCTATATTTAAAAGATATTATATTACAAAAAAAGACATGCTATCCAATATAAATAATGAGATATCTTTCTTGTGTTGATCAGATATTTCACAAAAAAAGTGAATAATAAGTTTTGAATGGCCTCTTATTTAAAGAACAAATTATTCTTCCAGAAATATTCACGCATTAGCCATTTGATAAAAGCAAATGAGATACTCCACAACAAAACAAAAGAAATCAGCCATTAACATGAACCTATTTGAACCCAACAAGAATAAAAAATGTAGTCAAGTAGATAGAGAGATAGTAGACTCAATTTGGGGCTACTAACCTAACAACCCAAGATCTCTCTTTAGTAGTGGCTTTTGCTCTTTATTGAGATCAACGACCTTTTCCAATTCAAATTGAGAGGTTTTAGTATCCTCTTCCCATGCATCTTCCCCAACATAATCTTTAGAGTGATGATAGGCTCCATCGGGTCCAAGATAGTACTTTGTAACTTTGAGACCTTCTGGCATGTATCTTCTCCAAAGACCTTTCTTTAACCTACAAAAAGAAGAAACAAAATCAATCGTTAGAATTCTCCAATATAATAGCACAAATGATTGCTCTAATAAGACCTTTAAAGCTCAGATCAAACCACAATTGCTACATTTCCAACAAAGTGATCAATTTAGCACTTTCAAAACTACAACGATACAAATCTTGACAAAACACCTATGCATGCCAAACTTGGATTAAATCATTTATCATATCTTGCGATTTATTAATTTAGCTTTTTCCTACAAAGGAAACATCCCACAAAAGATGTATTTTAACAAAATGCTACGAATCATATGCATGGCTTTCTCCTTGTAACAATGCAATGACTCTAATATTATCTCATGTGTAATGTACAAATATTAAAAACAAACCCATAACTATGTTTCCAAAACAAGGGTGTACTCACTATTAGAAATGATGCATCCAATCATAATGTGGTGTGCTAAAGAGAGGAGGTTCATTGGTATATTATGCATTGATGCAAGTAAATAGAATTTACAATTGAAACAAAGTCCAATAAAACATAGACCTAGGGAGATTACTAACATTGGCCAAGATTAAAATTGTCCGTAAAATTGGGTTTTAACACCAAAGTGTGGTCAAACTAGCCCTTGCCATATGTGTCACTACAAAATAAACATTCTACAGTGGTTGCTCTTGAGAATTAAATTTAAAAATATATTTACAAAGGATTAGCATTTTTGACACCTATCCTTTTTCCCTTATTAGGTAGTATGTCATTCATAATAACTCTAATGTACTTGTGTTTAATTGTTGTCATCATATACAACGACACATTTATCCAATGTCTTTCTAGCCCTTTAATTTTGTCACCCTTTAATTTTCATTCTGATAAAATTTTGTTGTCAATGCATCTCTTAGAGCATTAGATTGCTAAAGTTATTCCATGGCTTGAGAATCATTTATGTGCTAGTTAGACACATACAATGTTGGTGTTTATAAATTTATGACCACAGATTGACAATTGAATGAAACGAAATTTAAGCAATTAAATTGCCTGACAACAACCGTCACAAACTAAATGAGGTTGTATTCAATCAATTTTGAGCAACCTCCTCAAATCAAAAGAGGTTTACTATAATATTAGGTTCCTCAAATTTGATGTGGATAAAGTCTTGGAAATCTAGATACCCTCTCAAAATTTAAGAATAAGAGGTGGCACAAATCTATTTTAAATAACCTTCTCAGACTAATGCAGATAAAATCACGCTATTTATAGTTTTGGGCTAATCTTAGGTGGTTTGATTCCCCATATGATTAACAAATAGTCTTAAAATAAATACATAGTGTTTGCAAGTACTTCAATCCTTAGCCTCCAAGTTCACAAACTTGGGCAGGAATCATTTTGCTTGGATCCCAAATATTTGTGTGGTGGATTAAATCTTCGCAAATGCTATAGTGTTTTTAATGTGGTGCATTGGGTTTCTAAAGTGTTTTTAGCCATTCATCAAAGAAATACCCATAAAAATATTTTCCTCAAAAATTTAATTTTCAAAACCCTTGTACATTTGTAGATTTTGTAAATAATTTTGTAAATAAAATTTAAAAAATAATTTTTGCTAACTTGGTTTTGGGGTTTTAGGAATTTTTCTATATATTTGGGGTTTGGGTGTTTTATTTTCATTTTTGCAGGTTGAATCAAGAGATCAAGTTGAAGTAGAGCTAGATCAAGGCCCTTGAGTGTAAGATCTAGCCTCTAGAAAATTTTGCAAGGCTAACCACAGAAGATTTTGCAGCAAAATTCAAATCTAGAAGAGAAAAAAATTTCCAAAACAAGGGTTTCACTTTTCAGACCTCCCGGGCCCAGATCCATCCTCCTCTAGCCGAGCGTCAACCTCTAAGGCCCCTATGTCAACCTAATAACCCCCTGCATTAGCCTTTCCGACCTCTTCCTAGGCAGGTCGTAGCCTCCAAGGGCATCGACCCTCCCTTCAAGCTCCTGCATTAGGGCTTTGGGGCCTCAAGTGGCCTAGTCGTGGGCTTAGGGAGCCTCGGCCTCCCTCTGGGACCCTAGACGAAGAATGCCTTAGGGCTAGTTGTGGGATTTTTAGCCCCTAAAACCTAGTCGTTTTCCCCTTTTTGGTCAACGTCCATCCCTTTGAGGCTCTCCTCCAGCATTGACCCTTTCTAGTCTCCTCTTACCATTTTGACCCCCGATCTGCCATCCTAGCCTCCTCTTCCCTCAACGCCAGCCTTATTAGGCCTAGCGTTGGCCCTCCTTAATTTACCCTAGATTCATTTCTGAAATTTTCAAGACTGATTCCTTAGTGGTTTTGCAGGAGAAACTTGCTCAAAAACTTGTGTTTTCAAGTACAAGGTCATCGGAGAAATTTTGGGCTACTTAGGCAAGTTTATCTTCAAGGCCTTCGGCCTAGGATTTCCACTCTAAACCCTCATTTTGCCTATTTTTTATTACAGTAGTGATAACAATGATATAATAGCCCTCGAATCACATTCAATTTGGTCAAAATCACTTAAAATTGCAAAATTTTGATTTTCTTAAATTTTGGCCACTTGGGCATCTTAGATCTAGCCTAGATCTAAAAATTTATGTTGAAATTTGATGACTAAAAAGTTTCTTGCAATCCCAACCCGGCTTTAATTTCACCTTATCACTCCCATTCAGTTAAATGCCCTTTCCCATAAACTTACATTCGACATATAGAATTCTGGAAATGAAATTTTCAGATTAAAACACATGGGACTGTCAACACATGCTTAAAATAAATATGGGCATAAACAAACCAGCAACACATAAAAAAAAATACGCACAGATTTTTGGTCAACTTAGACCAAGGCAAAACCCCTTCAATCTTTTCCGAGGAAAACCTATTAGAGAGCTCTTCAAATTTATTTCTTTCAAGTTCAAGAAAAATAGATTTGCAGACAAAACAAAAAAGCAAGATACAACTTATCTCTTCAACTCAAAACTCCTTGGAAACAGTGCCCACTTTGCCTCAGACTCAGGCAAAACCCCTTCAATCTTCTCCGGGGAAAACCTATTAGAGAGCTCTTCAAATTTATTTCTTTCAAGTTCAAGAAAAATACATTTGCAGACAAAACAAAAAAGCAAGATACAACTTATCTCTTTAGCCCAAAACTACTTTAAAACAGTGCCCACTTTGCCTCGATTTTTGTGCCCACTTGAAGTTGAAACTATATTTTACGGATGCGGACTTTAATGTACGGATTACGTACTGACTGTACGGATTTTTTCTTTAAAAAAATCGTTTTTTTTTTGGCACAAAAATAGCCCTCGAACTGCGTGCAGCTCACAGCATTAAATGTTGTTCGAAACTTCGAACTA